>JAQQAE010002826.1:0-21457 GCA_029823295.1 Pseudamia nigra | reverse complement strand
ATAATAATAATGAATAAATGTGCAGGTAGGGGTGTGTAATACATACTTTATATGGCAGTTTGTCGTGGGTCCAGAACAGATTAATTGGTTTTACATGTATTCCTACGGAAAAAGTTCATTTGGATAACGGATCATTTGGATACTGAACGTGACGCTGGAACGGATTAAATTCGTTATCCGAGATACCACTGTAATCAACAAAATTTTAAAAGTGAGCAAAGTTAACAAAATGGGCACCTATATAAAAAGCGTAAATAAGCAAACTACAGGCTGAAAAGCATACAAAGGGGAGGATTTTGTGCACAATGTGTGAATATTCCCTCATTTACATCCTTTTGCAAAAATGAAAATGGCACGAGCACAACCTTGACAGTATCTGCTTGGCAGCATCAATTTCAGCCTTTGCAAGTGCTTTCTGAATCACACACTGTTTTTGTCTCACTTGCTACATGCTAAGCAACACAAACCTTTTCTGGATGTGGCTCAAAATGCCTAATATTTGTACAGACAATAAGATTAGTTCCTGCATAGCTCTGATTGTCATGTGTCTGTGTTTTATTAGGTTTTACGAATGAGTCAGAATGGAGATCATCATGATCTATTAGAGCAAGTGGCATTGGCTTATAAATCTAGTCTGTAATTATCTGTAACAGTTCAGAAGATGTTAATTCAGATTTCCGCTTGTAGGTTTAAGGATTTGTAAAAAGGATGAAAACAGCTGAAGTAGAAGTAGTACAAATAAAAATGTTTGATGCACATTAGACTTTTTTGTTTTTGTCATGCTTTTTTTCTGTATGAATGTTGGTTAGTGAAATGAACAAAATAGAAATGAAAGAATGAAATGAACCAAAATGAACCAAAAAAAATTAATGAAATAAGCAATGACATGAAAAAACTGAACAAAAAAAAAAAACAAAACGTAACATTATAACAAAGTTGAACAAAATGAGGAAAAATGAATAAAATAATGAAGTTAAAACAAATAATTAAGATAGTTAGCAAAATGAGCCATAAATATTAGTAAAATGAGTAACAGAGAACTTAATAAGATGTCAAAATAAGCAAAACTAATTAATAATATATTAACAAAATTAATTAAAGAATCCTCAAAATCTTGTCAAAATGAACAAAAAATTAAATACAAGTACAACAAAGTGCAAAATATGATACTGTACTAAAACATTTTTTTAATAGATCCTGTTTCACTCATACGCATGTACATATGTTTATGAGTACAGTACTTTTAAATGTATGTGAGTCACAACAATAATAAAGTAACAGTATTTTTACTTGAGTATAGTTTCTATGTACTTTGTCCACCACTGGGTGGAAGATACCAATCATTATACAAATTCAAATAATGTTAAAAATATTACTAAAATGTAAAAGATGGCTGCACATTTTGTGAAGTGGTGGGACCCAAAGTCATATTGTTTTCATGGTGTCCCAAATCCCTGGCGGCACCCCAGACAGCAGAGATGTTCTTTTGCTGTTGAACCTGAACTCTTTGCTTCTTAATGATAAAGTTTTCTGTCGTCAGGTGATGACCAGCAATCAGAGAAGCATCCTGTGATCATTTGGTGCCTCATGTTATGGCAGCAGCCTGAGTTATGATGATGCTCTACTAATGGAGACAGTAATAACTCTTTTATGTGCTTCCGTAAGCCTTTAAGTGCCTGCTGGATTTTATTACATAGCTCTGTGTGATATGTTTACTTACTTACTCAGCGCACATACTGAAAGCCTGAGTGTTTGAAACACTGGAACAATGTGTTGTGCTGGATTTGCATTAGCTCCAACATGCATTTCTCTGCTTGTTCATCAGAAAGGATGAGAGATGAGGCTATTGCTGCATGTACCGGTTGTCTTCATTATTCTGCCTCTGCTTCAGTCTGTTCTACTTAAGAAACATGATTATTCAGATTCTCCTCCCTCTCACCTCTCCACATATATTTTCTTCTGCAAGGGGGTGGCCTCCATCTTCTCTCTCTCGGCCAATCCTTCCCCATCCTCATCCTCTCATCTGAGAGTATGTCTCTATGGAGACCGATAATCTCTATTTCTTGCTGATACTTACCCACACAGTGCACTGCTCATGGAGGATTTTGTTAAAGGTCCCACATCTTAGCACTTAAAGTTATATCTGTACCCATTATATGTGTCTAATAATAGCTTCTGGAAGAGTGCTAACAAAATAAAGAGTGTTAATTAAATTTTTTGTTTGCTTTTTCAAAGGGTATCTATGTAACTCTGACACACATGCTTTGACTATACATTGAGGTGTCACGCCGGCTAACTTTTCATCAGAAAAGATCCTAATTGGCTGAACAGCAGAACATTCCCAAGGTGACCTGATCAGAATATTTCATGGATGACTTTCTGAACAACATTGTCAGGAATTTGGACAGTTACTCACAGTGGAGGAACTCATTTTAGCTTGACCCATTGTAACTTGTATTGATTTAAAATGTGAAATTCTACCACTTCATGGAGGTGGCACTAATACACTTAAACTTTGGTAGGGGCTCATGTGGGCAGGGTTAATTTCAGTTGAGCTATGATTGATTGTAACTTGTGGTGTTTTAAAATACATATCTTGATATTTAAAATTGCATTAGTTCATTGACTATGATTGGTTAAGACTTGTGATGTCACAAACAACAAAAAATGAAAACACCTGGTTTCTCTTTCTGTTCATTTTTGACAGTACTGAACAAGTTCATATTTTCACAGCTTTTATTTTAGACAACAAAGTTTATATAAACCTCAAAACCCAGCACAGATTGGTTTTCACAGAATTAGACCTTTAATGGAAAAAGTCATTATCTTTAACTTATAAGGATATGAAGGCAGCGTTTTGCTTTAACACCCAATATATATATGGAATTTATTATCAGTATTCTTATTAATTCATCTGTATTGTTTCAACACAGTATTTCAACTTGTAATAGTTAATTAATAGTATAAAACAAAGCAGCTCTATGTAGTAGATTTTTTTTCTCATTTCTGACAAAAATATACTTCAAATACTCACATCACATTTAACATTTGGCAACGCACCTCAGTGAGCCATATTTGTACTTTTTTACACAGACTCTCTTTTGAATTTGGAACTGAGGAAACAGGCAGCTAAGAGGTAGTAATTGAGGCCATAGTTAACTGTACATTACACACTACGGAGGTGGTGTCCATCAGTGAATACTGTGTGTAAATAATGCACATCAAAGCATGGATCATAGCTCCTCAGTTCAAACAGATGTTGATGATTTCAGACCAGAAAACAAATTTATATTCATTTTTAAACAACACTCTTTTTCTAACTTAGGAATAGCTGAAAAATCGATATGTATTTGGAATATCTTTCGGTTAGAGCTTTCATTTTCATTGTCTTGGCAGGCTCCCCACTCCTTGGCTGCTTTGTGACTCCTGCTGCAAAACTCCAATCCATCATCCTCTTGATGTTGGCTTTAATTTTCCACAAATATGTAGATTTATCTTAATTTTTCCAAACCTATGTATGATGCTGCACTGCAAAGGCAAAAATGCACTAACCCTGCAACAAGTGAAAGAGGGAAAAATGTCTTTTAATTTTCTATCAATTTTTCTGATGATTTTTAGAGCTTTTTTGAATAATTTTGTATCTTATTTGATCATTTTCATCCATTTTTCCTGATTATTTTGATTGTTTTGCCTATTATGTTCATTTTTTTATTTTCTTAATTGTTTTGTTTGTTGCCCTACAGTTCATTGATTTTGCTTGAGGTAAATTTGTCAATTTACTTTTTTCTATTTAACATACACATATCTAACATACATTTATGTTTGTTTTCCTAATGATGCTGTTGAGCATTTACTTCATTTTTCTTCATTCTGCTTGTTAGTTTGCTCATTTTCTTCACTATTTTTCTGATTTTACCTCCAATTTTGTTCAGTTTATGTTGAATATTGTCAGTTTCTTGATTATTTTATGCATTTTGTTCTTTTTTTCTTATTTTGAACATTATTTGGTTAATATTAAGCCAAAGCAGTGGGGGAAACAAAAACAAACACAATAACTCACTGACAGCGTTTTCCCTTCATTTTGTATTCACTGCAAATTTGAATCCTCATTTTCTCCCAAATGGAACATGACTGAACCAAGATTTATTCTTACCAAATAAATCAAAAATCTCAAAGTTAGATTCTAGTCTTGACTCCACATGACCTGTGGAGTAACTTCACATGACCTGTTTTGGTCATGTGGACCTGTTTTGGTCATGTGGACCTGTTTTGGTCATGTGGAGTTACTGCACTTTGACTTTGTAGGGCAGCATGGTATGCTATATAGTACATACAGTCGATGGTAGTATTCTGTTAATACATATCTTAAAAATGAATTACTTTTGGTCCTCACATGGATTGTGTTTCATCATGAGATCCTTCTATGACACTAATCTTTATTTTCTGTGTGTCATCCATTTTCTGGGGCCATGTACAGCATTGTTCTTCTGCTCCTCCTCTGGTCCAACACCTGCTCCCCCACTCCTCACTGCCGGTGTCTGTTTGCCCTCTTGAGTGTGAGCAGAGACTATAATCTCACCCAGCAGATTCCCACTAATCAGGGTCTGATTCAAGCTCCTTAGAGGCCTGATAAGCCTTCCTTTACCCCTGCCCTTACTCCAACTCACTTTCTCTCAGAACTGTCTTCTTCCTCCTTGAGATGCCTCAGTGACCCTTGTAACCACTTGCCTATGCTGCATAGGCTGCCAAGAGCTACAAATGTGACCCCAGTCTTCATTGTCAATGAGGACAACGTGAAATGACAAGAAGCTAGAAACTCCTAATGATGATATTATTCTAGATTTCTCACTTTATGGCTGTGAATATGGCAGTAGAAATGTAATTTAAGCAGAGGTGAGGGGTTCCATCTTATTGTCCTCCATATAGAATTAAATAGAGCATCTGCACTCATACTGTATGCACTAGCGAAAGTAGACCATGAATATAGATGCCATGAGAAATGGTTGGTTTCCACTTAGGATTACCCTGAGGCATAAGTAAACAAAGCAGCTGCTGAAACTTGCAGGCACCATCCACGCACCCAAAGTGAACAGACAAAAAGAAAAACATTAACATTTATAATGGTATTACATTGTAAACCAACATCAGTCACTGGCACATGCGTTCTCAGTCTCTACTCATCCCATACTGCCATTTTGTCATAACCCTTTGACATGTGTATTGGACATGAAGGCAATCCATTTTCCAATGCACCACATAGCAAGACAGCCACCGTTAAAATGAGGGATGGGTATTTCAAGCAAAAATATCCATAGGTAGTCAGTAGCATCTGATCCCACAAACTTTTCCCTGGTGGACTTGTTCCTTTAATTTTTTTGTGAAATATTTGAAATGTATTGTAAATTGAAACTACTTTGTCAGGATACGGGAAAGGGGTCAGCAGCATGGTTTAAAGCAAAAAAAAAAAAATGCACAGATGTACACAGAAGAAAATGGAAGACTAACCCAAGTCGCATGTGTGGAGGTCCTCTGAATCTGAAGTGCCACTGTAACAACCCCAACCACCTCCTTCTAAGCATTTTGCTGGCTTAATACAGTCACCTGGCTGATACTGTCAATTTCAATGTCTAAGGATGTAAGGATATTGTTACAGGTGAGTTAACATTGTGATGAATTTTCTGTCATCATTGTTAATACAGAAGATAATAGGCTTGGGTGTTTTATGTATGTTTTATTCAATGGAAAAATGGTGCAGCAACACTAGCCTAACAGTGCAATTTAACTAAGAATTATATTATATCATTTTATTTTTAATTTTTAAAGGATGTCAGCAATGGACACAAACCAAAATTCAAATTTAAAATTCAAACAGCTGGTAAATTAAACTCACCAAATCTTAACAGAAATATAGGAACAAATATAGAAAATAAGAGAACTGTTCATATGTTACATAGCTTATATGTCCTCCTCATTCACATTAGGTCCTGTTCACAGTACTTGTGTTGTTGCTCATTTACGGTACACAAAAAATGCTCATAGTGGGGCAGGTTCACCGGCTCATTCATGTTGCATTCAGAGGTCCCACGAAGACTGGACTGATAGGATTTTCTTGATCAATATATCCAATGCTGGGTGAGAGGTCATCACTGTAGCAAATCACTCTGAACACGCCCCTCATGCGATAAATGGCTGTAATTGGCTCATACTAATCATATCTGGATGGAAATCAGTTTGATATCCTGACTGATCTGCTTTTTAAATTAAACATTTGCACATCAGCAAAAGCAGGCCTTTTAAAAACATTTGACAGACAGATTCATCATATTTTAAAAAACTTTAAAGAGGAAAAAAAACCCAAAATGTTAATCCTATATTTACTGGTTTTACACTCAAGGACCTTCATGGATGTGATGCTCAGCAAAAACCCAGTCACTTTTACTCTTGAGGTGGGACTTAGTGTCAGCCAGATGATCCCAGGTGAGGGATCAGTTTGACACAGGCTACACTACGGCTTGTATGATGGAATACACATTCTATGGAGTACTGCAAAGAAAAACTGTACTTATTTACAGTATGTAGTGCTGATTCGGTTGTTATATTCTCCTCAAATTAAGTCTACAAGCAGCAGACAAAATAAACCTTTGAAACTTACACCATTTTGCATAAACTTTTTCCCTCATGGGTTTTTTCTACTGAAGCCTCATCCCAACTATGTCATTTGAAAGAGCGCTCAGCATGACTGACGCTGGGCTAATTTGTTTTGGGGTCCTCGGTGGGCAGCGGCTAAAGTGTTCTTTTATTAAACTAATGGCTGTGAAATGATTGAGGAACCCAACAGGGCCTTGAGAGGTGTCATCATGGAAATCACCAGTCACATACATAATGATTGGAAAATGACAGGTTTGCGTCCACATAAACCAGTTTATACTTTGACAAGAAGGAATACACCTTCCAGGAGTTTTCCGAAGATTCAGCTGTATCAACAAGGAGTACTGCTGTATTTTAAAAATGTATTTCATTCTAGCAAATATGAACACAAAAATTTCATGTTTTGTTTTGTCAGTGTTCTCAAACATGGGTCAAAAGGTACTGATGGTCACTGACATGGCTGCCTCATACATGCACTGCAATAAGTGGTGTATGAATGAGTTTAAGCCACTTTTAGCCCCTAATTACTCCTGCCCATTATTCCCATGTGTATCACATTTGTTTGAGGAATGGCTGTGTATTTTTTACAAAATGATATTGACCAGACAAAATTCATACAATTTTAAGAATGTACCTTCATTTTTATAGGTATTTTCCATACTGTCCAAACTTTTTCTGAGGGGTTGCACTACTCTTTATATAGCATTACTTTAGGATCAACTAGAAGGCTGACCAAATTATTTTCTGTATATGTAAGCTAGAATATTGAACATTTTAAAATATTACATTTCCTTTAGAGCAATTTGTGCAGCTGGCATGTGCATTTCTGACTATCGCTGAAAAGACAGGAGAGTGCCACTTAACAGAAATCAAAGAGTGAAAATTTGAGTGAAAGGGAGATAAGTGCTGGAGGATACAGCAGTGAAGTAAGTGCAAATTGAATAACGTCTGTAGCACTCCCCTATGATCACATGATTTCTGTGTATGTTAAAGCACTTGTGGGAATAATTGAATTGGCTGGCTTTGTGGGTGTGTGATGACTGACACTGTCCATTTGATTTAGTGACTCACCTGCCACTGATCAAATTTATGGTCTGCCTTCACTGAGTACTGCGGTCGGCTCTCATGAATAATAAGTATCTCTCCTAACTGAACAGCACATCTTGGCCTTGGATATTATACAAGGTCAAAAAGAGCTACATTGCTTTTTCCAGACTTTATGAGTCTGTATTTACTGCATTTAAATAGTACATGGCAAAACTTTAAGACAGACTGTATTTACTTTGGGAAGATTGTTAGTTCATAAAATCTGTCATGTCTTAGAGCAGAGATGAGTTCACCCAAAACACTGCAGCCATAAAATGTCAAGATTTTATCTAGGGTAAGGGATAGGACTTAGTGTGTTTTTAATCATTAAAAAAATAGTATGTGATTTGACATAATTATTTCTTTGTGTGTCTTGCATCACTGTACTCATATCACATTATACTAATTACACATCTACATCTTCACTGATGTAACTAGTGTCAAACATTGTCACCAGCTAAAGAACTGGTTGAAACCAACTGCTTTAAAAATTACGCCTGAGTATTTTGTCAAGAGATTAGAGAGCTATGAATAAGTGCAAAATGTCCTGTTCCTTCACTTTCCCTCATTTCCTTTTCCTTGTTGTTCAGAATTCAGAAAAATCCCGCACACTCTTAGACTTAGACTGCAACGTGTTTGGCCATGGGCCTTCATCAGGCAAATAACTGCCTGGCTACAATCTGCCATGTTAACAGGATGTATATTAGCAGGGATGTTTTAGCCTCTGTCCTGTTACTTGTATCCTTTTCAGTGATGTACTCATTGTTGCTTCTTGTTTTGGTTTGATGTACATTTATGTGAGGATTTATTGGTGGGTTTCTCTGGTTTCTTTTTCAGACATCTTCCCATATTTTTTCATAATTTGTCATTAGTTTCATATGTTATTGCTGTATGTTTGTGGACATTATGAATTGTGCATAAATTGTGTAATTTTTTTTTTTTATTTCACCTGTCAGCTACGGGTCACACCCTATTTAAGATGGCAGATTGTAGCCATGCAGTTATTTGCCTGATGAAGACCCATGGCCGAAACATTGCATGATTTAAAATAAATTTTTCACCATTGCGAGTCTAACAGTGTGCAGGATTTTTCTGAATTCTGATTGACGTGGCTCTGTGCCCTTACCCTACGGGTAGAGATAGATGTACGAAGTGCTTGTTTTTCAGTCTTTTCCTTGTTGTAACAGAGACTATCTCGACCATTGCTACGGTGGTGTAATCTATGCTATGAGCTCTCACTCACACGCCCTGCTTGTGTGTGAGTTTTTCCTGTGCACAGCTTGAATAAAGACACTGAAGACTTGAAACCTTTTTTGAGTGTGGTAATTCATTTCTCATACCACACTTTTAGCATCATCTAGTGGTGACGTTGCATATTGCAGTCAGTTGAACACCCCCTGTCACCTAGGGTGGCCAAAAAAAAATGTCTCCTAATACTGTTGCTATTTTTTTTTAACCCTAATCCTTAACCCTTAACATAGGACTGGAAACATAAGTACTGCAGAATATGGAGACTATAGAGGGAAAGTAGGTAATGCCAAACTAGAGAGAGAATGTCCACAAACAACTTATTCCTCACACAATATAGTCCACCATAAACCACATTTTTTTTAACATGGTCAAAGATTCCAAGCATGAGTTGAGCCTATGCAAAAGATCAAATATAACAAAATCACTTTGTCCAAGTTAGTTACTGAGAACAGAGTTAATGCAGATTTCTAGAACCTAAAAAAATGAACTGTTTATGGACAGTGTGAGATAAAATGAACACAATCAAATCTTCCTAGTGCCCCTTTAAAGAAAATTTAGTTTATGTGTTATTTGCTTGAGTTTTAGTGTGGCACCTAGACAGTTAAAGATGGACAAACATCACCCAGAGGTTTCAGAAGAGCCATTTTGAAGCTCAAACAAAGAGCCTCTGGATCACCATGCTGGCATCAGCAGCTATTCATTCTGACCCAGAAGTAGCACGAGTGGAGGTGAAGTGGGTTAAATGAAACAGTGAGGTCTCTAATTGGCAAATGTCCAAACCACAGTGCCTGTGCCCTGAGTTATGCAAAATATCAGGCTCGGGATCAGTTAAATAGGTAAGTTATATAAAAAGTCACCTTGTTCTGTGTTTACTGAGGTGGAAATAATTCATGAGATCAAAACCACTGTTTGTATCAGGTTGTAAACATCTTTATTTCTTCCTTAAAGTTGGACATTTTAACATATGACTCTGTGGCGAGTGAATCACTTTTCGAGTCAGCCCCCAGTGGACACTGATAGTACTGCAGTTTTTGACACTTGCATTTCAGTATGAAGGTTGCCGCTTGGTGTGACATGCTGAACCAGATAAACCATTCACTCAGAACATAATACAAAGTACTGATGTAATTGCATGAGCATGGATTACAGTTTCAAAGAATTTTGAGGACATGATAGATTTTTATAATCATTAGAAGATGCAGTAAACGGACTGGATACTGGTGCACACAGAGAATCTCACTTTTTCAATGGGTATTATACTTTTTAATCTATCAAAATTGCTGGATGGACTTTTAAGATGGATGCATGTCAACACCAGTCAGAAAAACCTGCAGAGCAGCAGTGCTCAGATATATGACATATTATTCAAATTAAAGCACAGTAGATCTGAAAAGCATTTGCATAAAAATGAAAACTTAATGAATGAAGATACACACAGTTTTATGCTAACATCCACAGAGTTCTACTTTCTCTAGTTTTACACTGAATCTTTTCTTGTGATTTCTTTCTACCCAAATATTGATGCAAACTGCAGATTTTGATTTGTTTTATATATTCCAATCTACATTCATTCTTTATTTCACCAACAAACACACCTCCACCTGCTCCATCCAGCCGCCTCCTTCGATTGGAGTGCAAACAGCTTCACTGAGTTCTTTGAAAAAGGGATGAGAGATGAGCTGGAGGGAGGGAGGAAGGGAGAGAGAGAGAGGGTGGGCATGTGTGCATGTGCCCGTGTAAGAGAGCGAGAGCGAGAGGGAGGTGCTGCATCAACCCGGCATACAGCAGCAGCAGCAGCAGCAGGCTGGGCTTAGGGATCTATTGTTCCCTTGTTTTATTACTGCCAGACCTCGTCTCTCTTATTAAAGAGCAGAGGGGAAGAGGCGAGCAGGAGGAGACCTTAGCCCCACTCGCCCCGGATTACTTCTTTTTGAGCAGGATTGGTGTGGTCAGAAGCAAAGCAGAATCAGAAAGCGCACACACACTTCAATCCAGCTCTCTACCTCGTGGCTAGGCTTCTGTTTTTTTTCCTCTGACTGCATTGGGAACTACATTACTTGCCGTGCAGTAGCCATGGGGCTGGCCGGCAGAGCCACAGGGACGCTGGGGGTCTTGAGAGGGGGACTGCTTCCCTCCATCTGGAGGTTTATGCTGCTCTTTCTCTCCATCTGCGAACTGGACACACAAGCCGCAGTGGAAAGTAAACCTCTGTACATCTGGCAAACAGGTATGGTCCATCCACTCACTATTCTGGAGCTGCTAAGGTTCTGGAGATGCTGAGTTGCTAGATAGATGTCCCATCCACTACTACTCTCCGAGTGTGGATGAAATATTAATATGAAAATGTTTGTGTACTCAGTAGGGTGCAGGCAAGCTGATGAAGTTCCTCAAAGAGTTCTTTTTTGGGATTTTATTTTAATCTTCTGTGACTGAATCAAATTATCCTGCACATTATTGAACCTTTTCAGGCAAAAGTTTCTTCCTTCAGCCTTGTTTTTGCACCCTTGCATGTGGCACAGCATGATGCATTGAAGCCATCTTGCTACAGTACAGTGTGAAAACATATTTACTGCAGTCCCTGAGGTGAATTTCTCTTTGCCCCCTGACTGGGGGTTAGAGGAGTTGGCTATTCTGCCTGTCTTTTGACTGCACTTCACCCATTCCGGGCTGAGGCAGCTGGGACTCCTCGGCTGCCCCACACTGCTATTGGTCTCATTTATCACAGTTTGACATGTGTGCAATTGATGAGAAATAGTGTGTGTGTTGTAGCTGCATGTGGTGCTTTTCAGAGCCTGGGAAATACAAGTGCACTGCTAAAGAGATGGCAAAAACACACAGTGGTGTTTCAGTGCTGATGCAGGTGTTTTAAACGTAAAATTCTAACCCAGAGGTGGAGGCTGATAAGCTGAGGAGTGGATTTCAGTTTGGCTACAGTAGTTTTACATAGTATGCAGCTGTGCAGTACAATGAAAGGCTCCCAGCTGCCGCTGTTTTGGGTGGTGCCTCGCACCGGTAGAAGCTCATTCACTGTGAGAGAGCAGCACATGGTCTGAAGGACACAATACTGATGCATGGTCCAGCGAACAGAGCGAAGGAGCAGGGGGGAGGTGGAGGAGTGATGGGAGCAGAAGAAGGGGGATGGATCCCAGCGACCCATCGGGACAGAAGTGCCCTTCGGATGCAGCGGGAGATCAATGTTCTTTTTCACTACTGTCTAATCTCTCTCTGTTTCTCTGAATCAATGTACTGGTTTCACTGGGATCAAGCAACCCCCTCCCAGTAGGAGCTGATCAATGGGTGCAGCCCTGGCGATGCAGCTCAGCTTGTATGGGATCAATGCTGGCTTTGGGTGTAGTCTTAATGTAATCTTTACTTTTTAATGATTATCTGCATGTGGAATACTGAAAGTGTGCACAGCATAATCCATCATACTGTAATTTAAACAAATTAAGCCAAGAAGTCAGTATATACCAGATATTCACCGTGTCAGATTTATTCTGTAATCATTTTGAAACTTTTATTTTATTTTGAAATGTCTTCAGGGAAATAATAGATTTGTGGTCGTTTGTATAATTTCACCATCTGCAAATGCATGCACTGCACCTAACTTGTTAAAGAAAACCGTTTAAAACATATAATGACTCAGTGAGTATTGACAAATATGTACTAACAGTGACCAACAGCTGAAAGCAACCCTGAAGTTAGCAAAGTACTGTCACTAGTTCCAATGTACTGAGAGAAAAACAAACTCGAATAATAGACAATGAGATTTTTTTTTTTATAGAAAGAAAGGTAAAACTCCAAGGATGTCAAGAAGCAGGCCTTACTTTTGTTGCAAATGAGTAAAAAGGCAGAGGCTTTGGTTGGATGATAGTGTCTAATATGTTGTGTCTTGAAGGTTACCGTATATGTTCAAAAAGTGCATATTATCTGCCTCGTTCAGTTTTCTTACAAAAAGCCGCTACAGAATAATTAGAGGTTGCTTTTTGATTTAGGCTTAGAATTGGTATTTAATTAAATACCTGACATACTGTAATGGAACTTGCATTCTTCAGTGTGGTCTTCGCTGTCTCTGAAACCTCATGCCATTGTACTTTCTTTACAAATTATTTTGCTCAAGACTATGAAATTTTGCATTTTCTTCAAGACTGCAGTGTGCATTTTGGCAGCACAGTCATAGAATTTACGTAAATGTTTTCCTGACCTTTTGGAGTGTACAGTAAAGAGGAACTGAATCCTGGAAGTATTTCTTTCCAAAATTGAAATTTATAATTGAATCTAAATCTGCACTGAATGTCATAACTCAAATGACCTTAAACTGCCTGCAAGTCTTAGTTGGATCATAAGAATTTGTTTTCTTCTTGAAGGTGTCCCTCTTCTTGTATTTGTTGTTGTTTACTGGTTTATTGTTTACACCCTGTGCAAAGGAATGGAAATCCTGTACAGTATTATGTGCCATGCCTCCCACCGTGTTAAGACTGTGGAAGAGATTAAGGGTAGAGACATCTGAGCAGATTGGCCAGACAAAGTTAACCTAGATACGCTACAGACATGTTTGTGTGGATCTCCTCCTGGCTTAAGTGTGTCAGCACTTGGCTCCCCGGTGCTGGTTTGGCTCGCTGACAGGCTCCATGTTAGCACAAATGCTGGACATAAATGCCACATTTTGAACGGTCTTGTCTTTGATACATTTTTTTTTTGCGCTTCCCTTTTGAAGGTCTGATATTTACCCATGAGCTGAATGCTTTTCTGCTCTTTAGCACCTTTCGCGTGGGATAGAGGGATGAGATAAAAGAGGCCCTCCATTAGCTTTTTTTGGGGGGGGGGTTATTTACTGTAGCAACAAATTGGCTCCATTCTTACCTCTGGTGCAAGCAAAAGACTAAAATTCCACAATAATACACAGGGTGGTGGTGGTGGGGGGCATCCTCAGGAGCCTTCTGTTCCCAGCAATGTTTGCGGAAGTGCAGAAGGAAAGAGCAGGGTTTTCCTAAATGCTCATTGAAAATATTAGTATTTAATCCATTTAATCATCCCCTATGGACTGCTACTTTAGCTGCTGGATAACAATGTCACATATAAGAAACACATGAGTCACCATTTGTGTCATGTTGCCTGTGACGCTACCTACATGTGGATGGAAGTGTGTCACAATGTGTAATTTGGCACGGTGGGTAATGTCTTTTGGCAGAGGGCTGGCTTGTATTGTCTTAGCCAGACAGACGGCTGGAGATTAGAGTTACCCAACAGCAGAGTTGAATGGAACAGAAATGTTTAATTTATCTGTCACTGGATGAAACTGATGTTCTTTTAAGTTTTGCAAAGAAAACTGTGATTTTTGTTGCGTAATTCTCAGCTCTGGACAAACCAGTTAAAATTCCATGGATCATGCAATGTAGATGTCTTTTTCATATTTTGTGTGCAGTTAATATGACTCGCTGTATCTGCTTCACATGTGGTGATAATGTGACACAAACATTGGTGTAGACTTCATGGGAGATGGGGGGGATTTGTCCAACTCAATATTCATAAAATGTTCTTGTGTTGCCCCACCCAAAAAGCAATTGAAAATCTGTAAAAAAGATTTTCATAAATGATATAAATGTTGGGGTACTGTTTGCTCATTGCTTAATATTTTTCTTCAATTCTTTTTTTTTTTTTAAATTTTCTCAATTATTTTGTTCATTTTTCTTCGTGTATTATTTATTCTATCTTCAGTTTTGTTGAGTTTCTTGGTTTTTCATTTTGGGCCTGATTTTGATCCTTTTTGTTCATTTTGTTGCCTATTTTGTGGATTTTTGTTAATTTTTTGTTAATTTAGTTTTTTTCCATTATTGTCATTGTATTATGGTTTTTTTCCTGGTTATTTAGTTAAATTTTGTGCATCTTCTTGGTTAGTTTGTTCATTTTGTTCTCTTTTTGGAATCTTTTGTTAATTTTTACTCATTTTCTTGATCATTTTATCCATTTTACATTCTTTATTATTTTGTTCATTTTTTCCTACTGTTCTTGATGCTTTCCTGATCATTTTGGTCAATTTTTTGAAAAAACAAAAATGTTGTCAGGAATATTGGTCAGTTGCTAATGGGCAGGGCTAACTAACATGATTGTGATTGTTTGGTTGATTGTAACTTTTCAGAGTATGACACCTTCAAGCTTAAGCATAAAACTACTTTTATTTATCTAGTTAAAAAGTGCATCGGAACAGGTGGCAGCAAAGTGACATAGGTCTCTGCTTTTTCTCCACTTTTTCATATGTGTTTTGTATTCACACATTTTTTAAATCTTTTTTGGGATCAATTCTGAGTTGGTATGGAGAGAAGAATAGACTCTAGGGAGGTCCGCCAGAGGAAATGGGAGCTTACCGACCAAATCCACTGGATCTGAGAAGGACTTGGCATGTTTACAGGCTGGTGCCAAAGTGTAAGGCAGAAGGTTCAGGTACAAGCCATTTCTACCAACTATACTGGTACTCCCTACAAACAAAGTGGATGAGTTTTCAGAGTGTAGTCTCATGTGTTTCTATGAGACATGGCTGAACAGTGACTGCCCAGACTCCTCTGTTGACATGCCTAGATACTTGATAGTTCATTTGGACAGAGATGCCAGGGGCAGGTGCCATGAACGACTAACATCACTAGTCGCTACAGGACTGAAAGTTTTAGGAGATCCTTTGTTCCCAACACCATCAGACTAGTCAACACCACAGCTGATGACAGACTGAAGACTGAGAAGACTGAAGGCATTTCACTACAATTGAATTTGCCTTTAAAGGGATAAATGAAGTTCTTTCAGTTCAATTCAAGTCCATTTGTTAGGGGAAAAATGGGTCAGGTCAAACAGAAAACATGAAATTAAAAGTGCATGAATGGACTGTCATCACCACCCAATCCACCCTCTGCTAAATTTGTGACTCTCTTCACCGTCATGCCCGGCACATTCTACTAACTGCACAAAAAAATGAAACAAGCCTGTACTGCATGTCATTTGAAACTGAAATACCCATGGCATGGGGGCACAATGCTCTGAGAATAGTCTCCTTTGTGGCTATTGATGTACAGAAAAGGGTTGAAAAATCTTGTGCTACGCTGGCAGAATTATTCATTAGTTCTCCACAAACAACACTTTTTAGACTTAAGAAGACTCAAACATTGCATTACAGGTTCGTAAAGTAGAACAGGGCCAGTGCAACAGGGGGAGTCTCAAACTTAGGCCATGAAAAGATCTGAACCATGGATTTACACATTGCTTGTTCCCTTCATGTTGGTCTGCTTTATACAGTCAAAGCCAACCGTCCAATTAGTTTCCCTTTGGCAGCACAAATTGTGGTGAAGAATTTAATGGTCTTGGATAGATTCCGTCTTCAAAGTTAGTCCCTGCCCCCCCTCCACCACCACCACCACCAGTGTCCACTAAGGGGTCAGTCATTTCCTGCTTCAGCAAAGAATAACAAAAAGGATCAGAACGAACAGGAGCGATGACTAATGGTAATGAGCGGGGCTGTCTGAGTTGAGAGTGTCTAAGAATGACACAATGAAAGGAGGCTATTTAGTGCTGCATAAACCACACGCGCAGAAAGCCACACAGTGTCTCTGCTTTGTCCTCGTGCGGCTCGTCCGACGTGCGGCTACATTCAGACCCTCTGTTGCAGATGCTCGTGTCCATGTGGCGCACAAAAGAAAGAAGAGGCTTCATTTAGAGCCACATGGCCTGCTCTTTGTTCCTCCTCAATGTCCCCTCAGAGTCACCCCCCCCCCAACAAACACACACACAAACCACCACCACCCTCGCTCCCTCTCTGAAGGTGACCTTTAACCTCAAAGCTGAGAGGGGACTCATGAGGGTATCAACAGTGAAAAGAAGGCAGGGGTGCAGGGTGAAATATAGCAGCTTCTTCAGATCAAGTGTCAAGTGCTTAATTCAGTCATTTACACCAGTAAATTTAATAAGCTGCTGAGCTGGACACTGTCGGATTCAGATTTTGAGAAGGTGACACAGTGATACCAGTTGTTGTACAGTGTATTGTAATTTAATGGCTGTCAACTGGTCTCTCTTTGTGTCCCACATTTTCTAATGGTCATCAGGCGGAGACCATTTCTTATAGATTTCAAGTGAGTAAATTGCATTTTTATAAACTTGTACACATGAATATGATCTGTATATCTCTAATATATACTTTGAACAAGACATGGACATATATTCATCAGGGCATTCAACTACACAGCACAAAATAATTAATACATTATTAAATGGAAAATTAACAACAAAATGAACTGGAAAACACTCAGAAAGCACAGACCTCTGCCAGGACAGCACCATTTCTCTTCATAGTAAAAACTTACCATTATCATTTGAACCTATGCCAATTTCCCCCACAATGTTATTGCACCAAAAGTAATATACATTTATTTGACCATCATTATTGGATTCTTTGACCATGAAAATCTACCATTAGCATTTGGAACCACATACATATCACTGTTAATGAAAATTTTATTCACACAAAATAATATTTCCATAATGGTAGTATTCTTCTGGATCTATATCTGAAAATGTTGAAGATACGTCAAATCCGTGGGCACATTACTGAATCAGCAGACTTCCCACTACAATTTGGTGTCAGTTACATGTCTATAGCTTTATTTACTGCCTTACAGTAGCAATTTTACATAGGACCCTGTAAGTATAAGTGTTCTGGATTACTATATCCAGAATATTGCCCATGTCTGGATCAAACTTTGTGGTTTGATAGAATCTATGATGGTGTTATCCTATGTTTTTCACAGCTTTTATTTAACATAACAGAGTTTGTATACACATGGAATCACACAGTATGGGACTGTTAAAGCAATAAAATCTATGACCTGTCACACACTTAAAGTTTCTGTCTGCAGTGTTGGGAAACTAGCTAATAGCCGATCGTTCATGGCGGAGCGATATAAATGATTAAACAGTTAACCTGCCAGTCAATATGGCTTATAAGCACACAGTTGTCAAGCTAGTATGTCTATTCTTTTTTTTTTTTTTTTTTTTTTTTTTTTATTTGTGCCAGATGTTGAATGAACCTGAAATGTAAGCTGTCTCTTTTTGGTTATCCTGTGATTAGAAAAGCTACAGTTGCTAGCTCCATTTTAGCTACTGTTATGACTGTTTTCAACTCCACCAGTGAGTGTGTGCACCTACTGTATCAGATTGTAAGATGTGTTGACTGGCAGGTCACCTGTCTAATCATGACCATGACAAACCGTGGGCTACTAGCTAGTTTGTCAGCATTGTCGACTGCACATTTAACTCACTGACAGCACGTTCATTTTTTTAGATCCTGACTCCCACATTTGAGAACTATTTTTTGGGAACCGAATCTAGGATTCTGTAATAAGACCTGAGCCTATGTGATGTGTACTCTACCAGATGATCCAGCAATGCACTCGAGAACCACTGTTTTAATAGAACATACAGGTGATTTGTAGCAGCAAACATGGACTCATCTACTGCACTCATGTGCAGTATGAAAGGGATCACAAACCCACAGAGAATTCACACCAACTAACCTCACATCTTTAAGCTATTTCAGTCATTACCACCTCTGATAAATTGATTACTCACAACTCAGCTAGTATCAAATGGTGAACAAAATTTGCAGTTTGCTTGTAAACATAAGCTAATCATATGAGACTAGTGTTACCAGGGGACCTCTAGTAATTTGTAGTAATTGCAGAGGTCGTTTGGGATCTTAATCCCATGTGAATCTGCCATTTGGGTCATTTTCTACACAGGTAAAAACACCAGCATATTTTGCAGACACAAAGATCAAGGGATAATATTTGTCATTAACATCAGTTTCACTTGGGATTTTGTTTCCTTTGGGGAAAACTTTTTGTTGCCTCTCCACTTTTATTCTGCCTACAGTGATTGCAACTGCTCTGGCAATTATAAAGGAAAGTTTTGACAGCATAATACTTTGAAAATTCAGCACAAACATGCATTCACAGCTCTAAAAGAAAGTAAAGTGATAATGATAACACTGACGTGCATGGCAGCTTATGACAATGAACACATTTTTAGTTCTCAACTGGCTCTGCAGCAATAATGTCTTAGCAGAGGCTTGGGATTATATCTAAGGGAAAATATCATTCCATTAAAGTAAAACACTGACTCAGCCCACGTGAAACACAGAGGTAGGGGGGAATTTCTAAAACACAAGGTCCCCTGGTAATATTAGTCTGGTGCGAATCAGGACACTGCACATGAAACAGAACTTTAATAGAAGTAGCTGTGTGTGGGTTTTAGCTGCAGATATACCAATTATCTTGCAATAAAGGTCTCATATCCTACCATTTAAAATGATATCTTTACTGCTTATGTGTCCATTGTAAACTCCCATGAGGGTGGTAACAAGATAAAGTGTGTTGATTTTATTTTTCCATGTTTTTGCACCATCCTCTTTGTAACTCACACACACTCTAATTTCAATGAGGTTTCATAACTACTCCCTTTTCATCTAAAAATGCTCGATTAGTTGAACTGAAAGTCATTTCCAAGATGACATGGAATCATATTCTTGCATAAGCCGACTGTAAATGCAGAATAATGCACTTTAATTGGTCAATTTTCTCAAAGAAAATTGTCAGGAATATTAAACACATGCATAAGGGCGAGGTAATTTCACCTCGAATATAATTGGTGATGTTTTAAACTGGAAATTTTAAAATTCAGTGTGTAGAATTCTACTGAATAAAGATGCATTTTTCATTACATTGGACCTTTAAAAAAGAGTGGATTTTTATATAGATATTATTTCGTAAAATAGTTTGAATAGATATAAACTTCAATATTTACACTAAACTAGGCCAAAGTCATCTACGCTGTACATGACTCAGAGCAACATAGGAAAACTGATCGCCTATTGATTTTGCTGTGGCCGAGAAAAAGTGTGTTTCCCAAAATGTCCAGCTGTATTGATGGAACCCTGGTGTGCTGTATGCAGCAACATATGCAGCTTCAGGGAGGAAAATATCTCATCTCTGTTTTTCATTTTTTGTTTGTGTGCCGCTGATGTCAAGCACAGCTTTTGCTGTGAACATATGGATGTTCACAAGTGATTAAAAGACATTTGTTGCTTTGAACAGATACTCGACTGTGAGATTGGCCTCTGCAGACGGAGCTGGAGGAGTGCTATCAAGGCGTAGTGGAAGCGAGTGAAATTATTTCTGTTTTCCCTGGGATTCATCAAGTGCCAAATTGCAGCCATTATTCTGTGTGGGTTTGAAGAAGCTGCATCCAGCTGTTCAGATCTGCCTGGCAGGGTGCTCCAGGTGGAGGACGGTTATGTGTGTGTATGGAGCAGTGGTTTTCAGCAAATGGGTCGCAGCCCAAAAGATGGTCATAGACTTGCTGTGAGTGGGTCAAGTAAGAAAACATATAGATAGATGTTTAACTGGTTTGTATCTGATGTTAGACTTTTAGTGTTGTGCAGCATCTGTTGCCACGGTAACAGACACTTGACTGACAGTTGACATTGTATGGGGTATTATACTATTTTGTTAATTTTCTTTCTCAATTTATGCTATTTTGCTTGATTTTAGTCCATGTTGTGAATTATTTTGTCCATTTTCAGTCATTATTGGGATTATTTTGATCATTTTTGTTCAGTTTTGTTCTTTTGTTTATTTCCTTTTGTCACTTATTTTGTTCACTTATGTTCATTTTCAAAATTATTTGGTCATTTTCTGGAGTATTAGGTTCATTTCTGTTCAATTCTGGGTCACTTTGTTCATTTTTATTCATTTTTGGGACCATCTTGTTTATTTCCTGTGCACATTTGCTTATTTATTTTGTTCATTTAGTTCCTTTTTTTAAAATTTGGTTTCTTATTTTGCTCCATTTGTTGGTTATTTGGTTTAGTTTGGATCACTTTATTGTTTATTTTGTTAATTCCTGTTCATTTGTGGACTCTTTTCTTCATTTTGGCTCATTTCATTGAAACTTGACAATGTAACATTATAATATACAACATTATTTTGTTAATTTTTTTGGTGCATTTCCTTCATTTTCTGGATTATTATGTTAATCTTTGCACCATTCTCAATTGCTTTGTTAATTTTCATTAATCTTTGGGACTATTTTGTTCCTCTTTTTTCACTTTTGTTCATTTAGTTCCATTTTGGTCAATTTTGTTGCTTGTTTTCTTTGGTTTTGTCCATTTTATTGCTTGTTTTGATCATTTCTCTTCATTTGTGGATTTTCTGCATTGTTTTGTATCTTTTTTGCTCCATTGCTTTGTTATTTCAGTTTATATTTTCTTCATTTTTGCTGATTATGTTCATTATCATTTTTATTGACCATTTTTCTTCAATTTGTAGATGATTTTGCTTTTTTTTCATTCTGAAGCTCATTTTGGTCACTTTGCTTTTTTGTTGCTTATGTTATTAATTTCTTCTCATTTGGTGAATTACCTTGCTCATTTTTGTCA
>JAQQAE010002825.1:0-21461 GCA_029823295.1 Pseudamia nigra | reverse complement strand
CCAATAAAACACTTCAGTTTACATTTAGCTTTTTTTCCCTCTAAAAATCCTGGTAATGGCAGTTTTGATCATTGGTGTGTTAAAACCATTTTCTTGATTTTTTTCTTAATTTATGTTGTTTTTGAGAATATTTTGTTAATTTTAATGTAGTCACAACAGTACATTAAAATGAAGAAAATAAGTAAAAATTGACTGCTGTACTCATTTTAAGTTTAATTTGTTGTTTTTTTTCATGTTTGTTCACTTTCTTGATTATTTGTTCAATTTCACACATTTTCTTTACTATTTTGTTTGTTTTTCCTCATTTTTCTGGTTATTTGATTCTTGGTGAGTTCATTGGCGTGCATTGTCTTGATTATTTACAAAATTTACAACCCTTGGTTGTTAGTATTATATTATTATCATTGAAATATTAAAAGAGTTGCCAAAATGTGGCACTAGTGCATCAAGGTGTTATGACCTCAACTACAGTTCCAGAAAACATTAAGACAAATAGAAATATTGATACCACTGGTTTTACTACTGGTAAGTGTATTTTAAGTCAAATTAACATTTTTGACAACATTTCCTAGAAAAAATATTGTCATTTAGGTAATTTATATTCAGAAAATGGCAGATGGTCAAGAGATTATTATCTGCAATATGATAAACCTGTACCTGCTATCTGGAAATATTGCCAAAAGATTTGTTACCTATGAAAATTGGTAGGTATCCCAGCCCTTCAAAATATGGTAAAAATGACAGGTCACATGCTTGACCATGTTTCGTCCTTCTGACACCATGTTTGTATCGCAACCAGGCATTTATTTTTTTATGGCGTTGTGATGTTTAGATAGACTACAAAACACTAAATATTAGACACATCTCTGCAGTGGTTTTGGGGTGAAATTCTCCTCCAATCCCAAAAAATTGTTTTGGGTCAATTATTCATTCAGCCATAACTCCATATAGGAATGTATGAACGAATCTGTTTTCTTTTTAAATTTTAAGTGAAAAGACTCTTTTTTTCACAAGACATAAATCAGTTTTTCTTTATGCAACTTTTGTTTTTCATTACAAATATGGGGTTAATTTGCCAGTTGCAAGTAGTGCAAATTCACCCCCATAATTGTGATTTAAAACAAAAATGAAGGAGTCACACAGAAAAAAACTGTTTTACAGAAAGGTTAAAAGCCTTGTGCATATTCAAACATGGTTTCAGAAGGCCTAAACATGATCAAGCGAGTGACCCAAAGGTTATTTTTGCCATGTTTGAAAGGCCGGGATGCCTACCAGTTTTGATAGGCAACAAATCTTTTTGGTATATTCTCAGACAGCAGGTAAGTGTTTATCATGATGCAAAATGTCAGTTTCCTAGGCCATTCCGTTCTGGAGATATTGACATTTGAAATTAGACAAAAAAAAATTAAGGCCTGCCAAAATCAACATACTGTACCTCCGTCATATAATTGATGGTGTCTCAAGAAGGCCTTATCCGAATGCACTAAAATTTAATATTTCACCTATGGAATAAATAAGCCATCACTGGTAAAAATTTTCAGAATTTTTTTGAGTCTGAAGTGCTTGGGCATTTGTTGAAATGGCATGGAATGACCCACCTGCATTTTGTAATAGTCTACTGCCTTTTGTGATGAATTGCCTTAACACATCATGCAACAACTTTCCATGCATTTTGTAGAGAATCATTATGTTGTATTGTAAAATGTGGCAGGCTATTCCAAAATACAGGCGTAATGAACTGGAATATTTATCACGTTTTATTGATTTATTACATAAACTGTTGTTATAGCATCAGAATTCAGAAATCATTATTTTATGGAAAAACTCTGATTTTAAGCCACTTTATGCATCATGTTATTCTTTCACATTACCATTAAATACTTTATGTCACTCCAGGCTCCAAAATTACAAGCAGTCTAGGCTTGTTTAATACTTTTTACCCACTATGAAACTGATTTATATTTTATGACAGTACCTGTTCCAGTCCACGTCTTATGTCCTTTATACATCAGGCTTTATTTATCCCTGCTTGGAAAAACCCCTATAAAATCAACAAAATGTCTTCAGTCACATTACTTGCACATTCATTCAAGTCAGTCATATGGTTAAAAGCTCATTGTGCCCAGATTTCAGGGGCAGAGTTTGATGCTCGGTGTTTTCTGCAGCTCATTGTCTCATTGGCAACATACTGTATATTTCAGATTGCAGCCAAGATTGGAGGTGATGCTGTTCCTCCTGTGAGCAACAATACTTCATCAGATGTCTTTCCATTCAGTGTACAGAAACGACTGCTAGAGGATGCAGGTAGTGTGATTTCACTCATTAAACCGCATTGAGCACTGAAGTCTTTATCTGCAGAATGGATTAATCTGACCCTCACCAGGTTACAGTAGTTACTTGTGTTCTTCTCACCTGACAGATGAGCCAAAGAGCAAGAAGCTGGCTGCACACAGCAATCTGGATTCACCCAGAGCCCTGTGTGAGTCTAACATCATCTAGTTTTGAATTGTTTGCTGATTTTCCTGTTTATCATACTTCCATTTTCTGCCTGTGTCACATAGTCTTCCCCTAGTCCAACAGTAATCCGACACCTCTCTTTTGTTTTCTGACTCTGTTTTCATTTCTGATGCTGATCTCAGCTATTGTTGCACAGCTTGATGCTCTTGCACAACAAAGGTAAGATTTCATGGTTTTCACTTGCTTGTGCATTGCATATATGTGTGGCAGTTGAGAGGAACAACACTAAATTTCTAAATATGGCAAAGTTCATTTATGCCTAGTTTTCTCTTCACTGTCATTACTGGCTGATGGTGCCAGTGCTGCCTCCACCACAGAGGAGTATGCTGTTCCTGACCGGATGGTGGGGCTCAGTAAGTGTAGTCCAGCACTGTCAGAGTACATATCATATGAAATTATTTCAAAATAAATCTTCACAGTGTAAATCACTAGAAACAGTCAATGCTTTCTTTCCTTGTCACTAGTTATTGGCCGTGGAGGTGAACAAATTAACAAGATTCAGCAGGAGTCAGGTTGCAAAGTTCAGATCGCTCCAGGTACAGTGAACTTACAGTATCTAAGAATTTGCCTCAATGGATCAGGGTTTTATTTTTATCTTTCAGGCTAGTTACATATTTACTCTATTTGAATCTGTGTCCAGACAGTGGAGGGCTTGCAGAAAGGAGTGTCATTCTTGCAGGTTCCTGTGAATCCATACAGTAAGTTTCAGGTTTGTGCTAATTTTAGCCTCACAAAAGTCATTAATGATGCAGCTGTTTTTTATGTTTACTGCGTTACTGGTCAACTTTTCTCTGGTTAGGAAAGCCAAGAGGCTGTTGGACGAGATCGTGTCACGAGGAAGAAGTACGCCTCCTTCTTATCATGAATCCACTAATGAGGAGAACGGCTCAGTCCATGAGATGATGATTCCTGCTGGCAAGGCTGGTCTTATCATCGGGAAGGGAGGAGAAACCATCAAACATTTACAGGTACACTGTCTTACCTTTAATTGTGCATTTTTTTAAATTACGATAGTCTTGGCAGTAGTACATTTTCATCTTATAAATGTATTCTAGGTCTGCTTCCTGCTTTTATGTAAGTACATTTGTCAAGAAAGCTCAGGCAATTAAACTCTCAATCCCAGGATGCATTTTGTTGTCTGTTCCAAATGTCTGCACTGAGCTAGGGAGAAAAAATGTTTAAGTATGCTGCTCCCTTATGTTTGAACCCACATTCAAAATGACCTAAAACATAAGGAGCTGGTCTCACTGGATTTAGTGAACACTGAAAGTTTCTTGACATTTTGATATTATGTTACCTCAGCTGGAAAAACAGGTACAGTATGTGGTCAACAGAGAGGTTTGTAACCATGATGTATCATTTTGTGATACTCCAGGAGTGTGCTGGGGTGAAAATGATCCTGATCCAGGATCCTTCTCAGGGATCTAATGTTGATAAGCCATTGCGTATTATTGGAGACCCATACAAAGTCCAGGTAAAAATGTCAAAATCTAAACTTTTGGTAAACATCAGATGTTCTGCTACCGTAATGATAATGTTCTCCTCTTTTAGCAAGCCCAGGAAATGGTGCAGGAGATTTTGCGGGAGCGAGACCGTGGTGGTTATGCTGAAAGAAATGAATATGGTTCTCAAAAGGGAGGGGGCATAGACGTGAGTTGGCGTGAAACTGGATTCAATATGGGATCTGTTGTCTTTGAATTAAACCCAAGGGAATGAGAAATGTAATGAATATACGGTTTCTAACTAGATCCTGGTGCCACGGCCTTCAGTCGGTGTGGTCATTGGACGCAACGGAGAGATGATTAAGAAAATCCAGAATGACGCAGGAGTTCGGATACAGTTCAAACAGGGTAGGGCACTATCATACTTCAGAATGTTTTTCACAGTGAATATTTAATTTAGTTACATCAATTTTTGCTTATTAAGCCAATTCTATAAATAACCAGACCTCATAAATGGTGGAGCCCTTTTAAGAGACATTATCATCCTTTTTCACATTAACTTTTCATTCTCTACCTCATTCTTACCTTTTTTTCCTTTTTCTTCTGCAATTGTCAGTTATAAAATTGTTTGTGTCAGTCTTAGCTCAGGTTTGTGTTGATTTTGCAGTAAATTCTCTTGTTTACAGTAAAAATGTCATGCAGTGTTTGTGTTGTGTCACTGTTTTTGAAATAGAAATTAAGGTTTTTTTTTTTTTTTTACATTCAAACAGGTACACTACAGTCAGCTGAAGTTAAACTGCCAGATTTACAGGGTTGGAGTGATGATTTCAGCAGCATCGTCGTACAAATTAGATGAACTGTAAATATTATAAGTAAAATGGTTTATTTGAATTTTTCACCAGATGATGGAACTGGTCCTGATAAGATTGCACACATCAGTGGTCCCCCTGATCGCTGTGAGCACGCATCCCAGATCATCAACGACCTCCTGCACAGCATTAGAGTCAGAGAGGAGGGACAGCGGGTATGCATCACTCTGATACACATGCATCATCTGTCAGTATAAAAAAGGCTCAAAGACAGTGACAATAAAATGTAGTACGTTAATTAGTAGGAACTACTAGTACGTATGATTTTGGGCTTTGGATACTCAGAGTTTAAGTCTGGTGATGTTAAGGAGGGCTAATAAACATGATTAAACTGAAAGAGATGTTTTTATTTCCCACACTGACAGAGACACGTTGTAGGTAGAGAGGTCTGTGCCATCTGTCTGTCCAGTTGTCAGTGCTCTAATAGGTGCTCTAGCAAGCACCTGTAGATATGTTTTTGGAGACAAAATGTCAAAGGTCAAGGTCACATGGTCAGGTTTAGCATATAGCAACTTTATTATTCGAGCTATGGAAAGCCAAATTTGAACACAAATAGGTCTGCATCTCTCTTCAATACAGTTCAGTGTTAACATTTCTTAGATACACACGTACTGTATCATTCTGTACTAATGAAGCGTCCTGTTCTACACAGCGTTCTCCTGGCATACCTGCAGGTAACAGGGGGCCAGGAGGGGGACAAGTAGGATGGGAGCACCCTGGTGTGGAAATTACCTTCTCTATTCCTGCCCACAAGTGCGGGCTTGTAATTGGCCGAGGTGGAGAAAACATCAAGTCCATCAACCAGCATACTGGGGCCTTTGTGGAGGTTTCGAATCAGCTGCCTCCTAATGGAGACAACAGCTTTAAGCTATTTATCATCCGGGGCTCACCACAGCAGGTTGACCATGCCAGGCAGCTTATTGAAGAAAAGATTGAGGTACTGGACGCCTTGGTTTTAGACATATATCACAAGGAAACCATTTTAACAACCACTGAAATTGCAGTGAACCCAAAGCCTGATAAATCATTTTCATGTGTGATTATATCCTCTGTTCTAGGGTCCTCTGTGTCCTGTGGGCACAGGGTCAGGTGGTCCAGGTCCTGCTGGTCCAGCGGGTCCATATAACCCTACCCCATACAACCCTGGGCCACCGCAGTGAGTAGCAACATTTACCATTGTTTTGTGGGTTGCTACATAACCAATGGCATAGTAACAGAACCTCCTCAGCCCACCATATTGCCTCATTCTGTTTCAAACGTCAACTTAAAAAAGTGTGCACATAGCGCAGTGGTACCAACAAAAGCACCAGGAATTATTCACAACATAGAAAACCTGAAAAGGCAGAGTAGAATGCACTTGAGACAATGCAGTGGGAGAGGGCCATTAACACTCAAATGATCCGCAGAGGGTTTTAATTCTACATTTTCTCCCTCAGTGTTGGTCCTCCAGGGCCTCACCAGTACACTCCTCCGGGCTGGAGCAACACCTATCAGCAGTGGCAACCACAGGCACCTCATGACCCAAGTGAGTCACCTCTGACTTTTGCTCATACTAGAATGTCGGCCCTCTATGTCAGCACATATGGGTTTCACTGTGTACTCCTCCAGTTACTTATATGATCACAATTTGATTTAAAGCTTCAGTGTCATGTTTTTTGAAAATCTAAATGCACAAATTGAATATGATATAATAAACTGACTTGAAAATAAGAATCACTGTGTTTTTGTTACCTTAGAATGAGCCATGAGATTGAGTCCCAACACACTGTGCAGCCATGTTTCTACAGTAGTCCAAAACTAAAGTTGTGTAATAAATAATAATAATAAATAATAAAGTTGCAATACACCAAAACTGAATTTGAACTGTTATGACCCTATGACTTTGACCTTTTATCTCTGAAAACAGCCACAGATGCCAGTACAAAGATTCAATTCAATTTCATTTGTATAGCGCCAATCATAATCAAAGATTATCTCTAGGCGCTTCACAAAGGTCAGCCTGTAGTGTCAGTCCAGTGACCCTAGTCTCATTTGTTTTTGAGTGAGAGCACAGATGGACTGTGAGAGATGGCACTGACCACACTACGAACACCTCAACTGTGTCGGTGTGGGGCATTAACTTTATCGTCTCCTTTATTATCTCCTTTTTTAAGTGTCAACTACTGTTTACTATGTTACAGCCCAGACGAGAGTAAATACCCCCTAAACATTAAGCATCTCACCAAATTTGCCTTGCACTGCACAAATGTACAATATAATTATACTCTAATGAAATTTAGGCCATGCACACACAGCGGTGAAGGCCCTCTTCATTCAGTCCTCAGTCCGTTTTTGATATTCAGCGACGTCTAAAAAGGTTTCCGTCTTAAGTAAGGAAAACACAGTAGTTCTTACACCCCTCTAAATCTTAAACACTGAACCTTTAAATCTCGGATGTCCACAGGAGAACTGATGGAAATGTTGGTGACTTTTCCTACAGCAGCTCTGGCTAACCCTGTCTTTGTTTTCCCCCTGGTCTCCAAGCCCGGTCTCCAGGCCAGTAGCAGGGGCTCAGCCTCACCCTATGAGGACCTCACCCCACTCCAACCTGCATCTTTTCTAGGCAAGGCAGCAGCCAATGACCCCAGCGCAGCCTGGGCGGCCTACTACGCTCAGTACTACCAGCAGCCATCTGGGCCTGTGCCAGCCCAGTACGCTGTGAACCCAGCTGGAGGGGCCCCACCATCAGGTGACCAGAACCAGCCAGCACCAGGGGGGCAAGCAGACTACACCAAGGCCTGGGAGGAATACTACAAAAAGATGGGTGAGACTTCCGAAGAACTCCACATATCATTTTCCTGTTGATGGTAAAGGCTTTTTTATTCATTAACCCATTTGTATATTCATTTTTGCTATTTGTTTTTGTTATACTATTGTTTTGTTCATTGTTATTGATGTTATGGATTATTGTGCAAATTTCTGTTCATTTTGTGTATCATTTAGTTAATTTTTTATGTTTTTTTTATTATTTTGCTGAATTTTATTCATTTTGTTGAGTATTTTGTTCTTTTTGTTTATTATTGTATTCATTCTTTGTTAATTTTGGATTTTGTTCATTTTTACTAATTACTTTGTTCATTTTTTAATTCATTTTGTTTTTTGATTTTGTTTGTTTTTGTTCATTCCCTTAATTTTGTTCATTATTTTCTTCATCTTTGGTCATTTTGGTGATTTTTTTTGTGTTACTTTATTTCCATTTGTTAATTTTGTTGATTCATTGCTTATTTTGTTGCTTATTTCCTTGTTGAGAATGGTAGCATTCAGAAGGTTAACCAAAAATAAGTTGTTGTCTTACTCTCATTGTAAAAACATAAATACTGTATGAGTTTGGATCCCAAGGAGACACCCAGTTTTGTTTTTGGCTTTGAGCTGAGAAAGTTTAATAATAAAATAATAATGATTTAACAATGAAAACAGAGTTGATGACTTCTGTTTCTCACCTTCAGCCCAAGCTGATACTTCTGTTTCCGGGACATTAGGTGGTGCAGCCACAACAGGAGCACAGCCAGACTATAGTGCAGCCTGGGCAGAGTATTACAGGCAGCAGGCTGCCTACTATGGACAGACAGGACAGACGTCAAGCCAGACCACCACTCCTCAGCAAGGACAGGTTGGTACAGAGGCTGCAGCAACATTAATGTTTTCACCTCGACTTGAAATGTGTCCATATTTCTTTAGTACCATTTGTCTGCTGTGTCTGACTAACTGAATACATGCATGTAATATTCTGGTCTGACCCTTATGAAAAAGACAAGACCCTTAGGACATACTCACACTGTCAATCTGTGCCGTGCCGGGGAGCGTTTCACATTTAAAGAGCGGACTGTTTGAGTTATGTGAGCACAGTAGAGCTGTGCTCAGGCTCCCGGCCCAAGTGCGGTTGGAGGAGGTGGGCTACGGCGTGGCGCAGTTGCTCACATGCAAATTTGCACATGCGCAGCCGACATATTACAGATATATAAATCTCTTTCCTGCTCCCTCTACACCTGCTCAATATGATTAAACAGAAAATGTCTACCTTATATAATGTATAATCCAGTAGAAGTCTGTATGTGACCAAAAAGGACTCACATCAACCACACAGTTAGTAAAGTTGTACAAAAGTATTGTGACATGATCTCTTCCTATTTACAGACGTATCTGCGCCCCGGCCCGTTTCAGAGCTGTCAGTGTGAGCGCAGACCAGTGGGGGAATGGGGAGGGGGCCAACGCGCACCAGCGCGACTTGAGCCAAATGGGGTGACTACATTCTTAACATGTTGCTTACATGGCACTGACACAGTCCCTCTTCTGTCTGTTCCAACATTATCTTGAGATGGTCAGTTTCTGATATTTGCTTACATGCAAAAACCTGCTGATACTTTCATAACGTGGGCATGTTTCTATCATAATGTGAGCATGTTTCTATCATAATGTGAGCATGTTTCTATCATAATGTGAGCATGTTTCTTTCATAAAATGGGCATGTTTCTCCTTCTGAGCAGAAATTTGGACCCATGTCTGCCACAGTGGAGTGTAAAGAGCGGCTGTGTCAGTAAAATGGACAAATTACCTGTAGATGAAATATCCAAAGTATAGTACATGTCCATAGAATCTATATATATCAGCATATTGCATGTCATAATGAAAAAGACTTAACTCTGAAAATCCAAACAGAATATACTGTTTACATGACATTTTTCAAATTCAGACAATGGTGGGCAGAGTAAACAGAAACAGTACTCAACTAAAAGTACTGTTAGTTCATAATTTTAATCACTCAAGTAGAAGTACTAATGAACGTAAGTACTGGAGTAAAAGAGATGTGAGTAATTTCCTGTAGAATTTGTTACATTAACATTTGTTCAGTTTTTTTTACTATTTGCTTGTGTGTATTTTGTTTATTTTTAATTTATTTTGTTGATTATTAGTTTGTTTGGGCTCATTTTTACTCCTGCTCATTGGGCTGTGGCCAAATGGTACTGAGTAAAAGTACATTTTTTCATCACATATGAAACTGAGTAAGAGTAAAAAGTATTCTGTAAAACATTTACTCTCTGAAGTACATAATTTGGAAAACAATGCTCAAGTACATGTAACTAAGTGTACTTGAAGTACTACCCACCTCTGAATTCAGAATATTGCCATATTCAGAATAATAGTGGAACAGTGATGTGTATGAAAACAGGCTCACTGATGTTTCCATTGCTGTATAGAAAAGTGCTATATTTAAATGTTTTTTAATGTCTTTTTTTTTTTTAGACGCAGTGAGAGACCATGACATAAAGTCTCAGATGCTGAAGAGAAATAGGAAGAAGAAGTGGAACCTGGAGTTCAGGGCTACAGTTTACTCTAGTATGATTTATTGACTTGTTGCATAGGGAAATGAAACCTGCACTCAGCATCAGGTTTAACAGAAATGGGAACTGGTTAAAACCGTTAAATGATCCCTGTGCTTTGATAGAAAAGGGGAAGGAGGAGACTGAAAAACTCATTTCACAGGCAAACCCATCTTTACAAAACTTCTCAGTGCCCTTGAAAATACAGTCATAATGCAAATCATGGAAAACGTAAAGACTGACTATCGTGCAGTCATTACGTTTGTTATGCATGAGGGACAGTCAGTAAGATCATATCAGATATTCATCTGTGAATTTCCTCTGTGTTTGAGCCTTTTTTAATAAGGATTTTTCCTCAGTGTTCATGCCTCCCATGATTTGCAGGGTTACCAACTGAAGTACCAATCAAAGCTCAATTCTGAAGGACTGCAGATGCCTCTAAAGACAGTTGTCATGCATCAGTGAAGGATCAGACTGTGAAATCCACAAATGAAAACAACTTAAGCAACAATATATATTGAGTTATATGAACTTTCTGGCCATCGCTCATATGCAGATAAGTGTCTTCTAATTAACAGCTTTTCTCTGTGTCACTATCTTTATATCACCTTGTTAAGGAAAGCTTGGGTTTACCTCATCATAATTTGAGATTTCATTGCTTTTGCATTTTTATCACATATCTGATGTTTAAGCATATCTTGAGCTTGAATATAGGTTTTTAATCATATGGCAAATGTAGTTTTCCATTTACAACAGACAGAATAAAATGATTGCAGGAGGACTGTAACGCTACGACAAAACCATTAAAGGAGACATATTATGAAAATAATGTTCCATGTCTTTTCCTATTATAATACAGACCTGGGGCTTTAAAACATCAGGTTCAAGTATCAATATTCTCACTCGGAAGGATAAAAACACACCAGTCCTTTTCTGATACATAACTGGACCTGAAACAAGCTATTTGGATTTCTGGATGTTTGCGATGTCATAAATACACAATCACTGTCCTCAGTCAGTCTTTCAAGACCACCAAAACCATCCTGACACGCTGAGATAATGAGTCTATGTAATGGAATCCATGGCACCAACAGGAAACTGGCGTGGTCATCAGGAGCTCATTTGCATTTAATCCAGCAGACACTGAAACACCCCATTTGAGCAGGACACAAATGATTCTACAGACATGGCAGAATGAAGGATCACTGGTATTTTTAAGCTGAAACTTAAAATACACAATTTAAGTAATTTGTTAAGAAGGGGTGTGATATCTCTCCTTTAAAGCTACACATATTGGTATGAGCCCTTAACCTCACCTTCACGGATGTCTTTAAAACACTCATGTCATAAAGAACAGTGATTTGTCCATCTATAGGTCACGCAGTATGTGCTTCTTTAACCATCACATAAGGGTGCATTCATAACACAGTGGTATTGCAGTTAAAACATCTGAAGGTGCAATGTAATTGTATATCACTTTTCATAAAGCCCACTAACCTATGTTTGCCTTCTTTTAGTCACTGGCACTGTGTAAAGGAGTAGAGGCTTCCAGTGTGTCCACAAGCTAAAATATATACAAATAAAGCAATAACTATAAATTGTATGTTATTTATGTATTATTATTATTATTATATATACAGTACTTTAAGCAATATACAGCTGTGGGTTTAGTTTTATATGTGTCAGGTATGATTATTGTATTCTTTTACAGCAGTATTGATGTTCATAAATGACCCCCAGCAGTAATACAGTTAGTGCTTTGAAACATGCACTGAAAATGTCACATCTCTGAAGGGAAAACACAGTCTGCCTACTGTTTCACATGTAGATATAAAAGGGGAGGTAGGAAATGACCTCTAGTGAGCTGTGGGTCTTCACCCCTGTGAGGGGATCTTCAGCAGATGTCAGTGTGGTGCAGATGGTACATCTCACATAGCAGATTGTTCAGATTGTGTTATTGTACAGCTCTGTCATGATTGTGGTAAAGTGTGGTATTTGATGAAATCTATGAAATAAAAACATCCTGGTTTGAATTATTGTGTTTTGTAACATCACGTCATAATCATATTACAGATAAAATGCATTATACCATGAGTTGGTAAAATTTAAACATTTACATTCCAAATTAAATAATAAATAAATAAAACAATAATAAATAAAACAGTTATTGAAGCTAAAATTAGCCCCGTCCCCACAAACAAATGGCAATATTCCTGTCTTCTTTATACTGAAAAACAAAACAAAAAGTTTACAGTGCTCCTTTATTAGAATATTATCCCGGGCCACCTTGTGAATGACCTGCTTTTCAAACAGTTGTATTCAATGAAAAGTGGGCAAGTACAACAGTTGTCAATAAAGTCAGTGCATATGTGGCAGAATTACAAACGGCATCAGAAAATCAAGGAGAAATCAAATCAACACACTTTATTTTGTGGACAGCCTTACAGAAGTCTGTTATAGACACACATAAGTGTTATGGATATATGTGTACTGTACTGTAAGTGTTAAAGTATGGGACCTTTAAGTTCAGTCCAAACTGTTGTCAGTCTCACAATGGTCCTATTAATGACTGAATGAAATAACAGGTGTTTATTTTGTTTCTCTTTGACTCAGTGTGGAGTTTCCCCTAAAAATTGTCAGTGCCTGCTCTGGACAGACGCACATCAGCCTGAACAGAGCCACAGCTGAAAGTCATCACTAGGTGTCAGTATTAATCTTCCATAAATTTACCCAAACAGGCTGAAACCTGAACAAGATGAAACCAATTAGTCCAGGAGTTTTTTGGGACAGAAAGAAAAAAATGTTGTCTAGAGGCACAAAAATATTTGCCCTCTTTGTAAATTTTATTACTTTGTTTGAATCTTTTGGGTTTTTGGGGTAAATTTTGGTGGGTTATTTTCCATCCATCTATATGACTTAGGGTCATGGCAGCAGAAACTTAAGCAGCACTGCCCTTACTTCCCTCACCCCAGACACCTCCCCCAACTCCTCTGAGGGCACCCGAAGGTGTTTCCGGGCCAGCCAAGAGACAGCCCCTCCAGCGTGTCCTGGGTCTCTCCCAGGGCCTCCTTCGAGTTGTACATCACTGAAACACCTTTCCAGGGAAACATCCCTGGATGCAAAGGAACAGCGGTTCTACATCGAGCTCCTCCCAGATGGTTGAGTTTTTCACCAGCAAAGAGAACCCCACAACATCCAGAGTCTTGAGGAATTCAGCTTCGATCTCATTCCCTGTGGCCTGGCCACCAAGTCGCTTTTTGATGACCTCTGACACTTCAGCTGAATAGGAAAGCCATCCTGTGAATCCTTAGGCTCTTTTTCTTGTTTAGGAGTGGAAGTGAGGAGATTCTTGAAGTATTCCGTCCACCTCTGGACCATGTCACCAGTCAAGGTCAGCAGCACTCCATCCCCTCTGAAAACAATTTCTGAACTTTTGCCTCTACAACTGCTTCTCACTTGCCAGTACCCATCAACTGCCTCCGGGGTCCCACAAGTCAGCCAAGCTCAATAGGATTCCTTTTTCAGCTTGACAGTATCCTTTACTTCTACCAATGGGTGTGAGATTAGGCAGGCATGAGAACTGGAGTGTCCTAGTAGAATTATGGAGTTCCTGGTGGGAGCATCTTACACCACCCCACCTAGGGGCTGTAAGAAGACCAGGTACTCTGAACTGCTGTTTGGTGCATAAGCAGAGACAATAGTCAGAGCCTGTTCCCTCACCCGGAGGCACACAGAAGCAATTCTCTCATCCACTCAATAAAGTCAATAAACACAGTATACAGGCAGTGAGTCACAGTAAGCTGTAAGAAAGCCAACACCTGCCCACCGCCTCTCATGTTGCATTACTCTAGAGTGAAACCAAGTCCATTCCCTCTCAAGAAGGTTGGTTCCAGAGTCCAAACTGTATGTGTAGGTGAGCCCGACTAAATCTAGTCAGCAACTCTCAACCTCCCGCACAAAGTCTGGATCCTTCCCCACCAGAGAGGTGAAATCCCATGCCCCAAGACCTAGTTTTGGCAATCAGGGATTGGACTTTAGGGCTGAGCCTGGCTGGACCCCGTAGCTGTAGGACCAGCCATCATGGTGTCACAGATCAGCACTGTAATAGGAAACATTGTAGTGTTTGTCAGCAATACATTGCCATTCAAAAGTCTGGATACACCTTCTCCTTTAGTGTTTTTTTCTTTATTTTTATTATTTTCAACATTGTATTGTAATACTGAAGGATCCAATCTGTGAAAGAACTGTGAATTGAAAACAGGTATGGTTACTTGGACAATCTAAAATATAAAACATGCTCTGGGTTGTTTAACACCTTTTCATTTACTATGTAATTCTAACTTTTTCACAATTTGCATGTTTTCTGTATTAATGTACACTGTCAAAAATAATAAAAATTAAAAAAACACCCTGAAAGAGAAGGTGTGTCCAAACTAGACCAGTAGTGCGTGTCCTTTGGACATCCAGTATATTGTTTTGTAAATTTTGATTCAATCATTTTTTTTCTAGCTTATGTGTGAGTAAAGCATTGTGTCTGCACAAGCACACAAAAAGACAGGACGTGTTTGTGGTTCCGCTCTGTACTTGGCAGTTAACAGCAGAGGCGGTAACAGTCAATGTGTTTGTGTGCACTTTCGGGAAGTCAGATTTTTTTCTAAAGTGTTAGAAGTCAGTGTGATCACAGGTGTGTGTCTGATAACATCCTCGAATTTCATCTCAAAGAATACTGATCTGTGATCTTTTACTGCACTTAAGCTCAAAACAGACTTTTACTGATTGAGGAAATAAACAAACAGGGGACACGAGCGCAATTTTAAAAATTCTTTAATTTATATCTTTAAAATTAAAAACATCTGAATTGCATTCTACCACCTCCAAAGGCACAGTCATACTTATAGCTGACCAAATTCATAAAACACTGCCACTGAACATCTTTTTTCTCAATTATATTCGTACATAAGAAACAATGCACTATAAAAATGACTGAACATTTTTACTGGGTAAACAATGGCCATTCTATATGCTGTTGATCATTAAAAGACTGGAGTGATATGTACTCAGCTGTGGTAGCATTATACTCCATCAAAAGGGCAATTAATGTGCTGGTTTGAGGCTTGCAATGCCCACTAAAAACATGTGCATTGTATTTCAAAATCCAAAAATGACATGTTTACAACGTCAACCAATCTTGACGAACAGTGTTTAAGAATAAGGATGTTTGAAGCAAAACAAAGCCATTGGCAGGAAAGTGGAAATGCAGTGAGATGAAATTACAGGGGAAGGAAATGAATGTCGGTGGAGGACTGTGCAGAAAGAGCCATCAGATCTGTGGCGACCTGCACACCACCATTAAAAACACACTTAACACAACTTAAAAACATTTCGGATCACTTTGTTGGAGTTGTAAAGACAATAGTCAATATGTGCAAAGAGGCAGGGCTTTAGCCTGTATGTGGAAAAGTCATCAGATATGATATAGGATTAATAACTGAACATACAATCACAAATCAATAATGCACACAAAGGTTGCTTACAATGTGTGACAACACAGCACCATACACTGCACAAGAGGTTTACTTAGTGACAACAAAATTCAAAATATTGGATAAATTTACAGTAGAATATATCAGCGTTCTTATTCAGGCACAGTCCTCCTTTTAACATAGAGAGATTTAAAACAATGGAACATGGGATAAAAGCAAACAGGTTTGGCACAGAAACAAAGAATAAAGGCTGACATAAGGAGAAAAAAAATGATACGTCAGGGAAAATGAGGCCACAAAGGAACTTGTGAACAGAAAAAAGCACTTTGAACCTAAATATATGACACATAAAGTACCTCTCCCAAGGAACCAGGTGTTCAATAACTGAGAGGGTTTTGCAGCAACTAATGAGAGCTCCTCTTCAACAGCTGTAGCTTTGTCTTTACAGTAGCAGCATAGCAGCTGTGACAGGCACTCCAAAAAACACAACATTTCTTAACAGGCGGCCAAGTAAAATCAAATAGGAGATCTCAGCTCCTCTCCCAAATCAACACCATAGAAAATATATACAGAAAAAAGCAGTCAGCGCTTGGCATGACTCAGTCACACATCTGACACACGTGCACAGTCATGAAGAAGCTTCTCCAATCAAGCCTCCAGACAAATTAACAATCCATCAGACTTAAACACACACAACAAGGGTTTTAAAGCACACACACATACACAACACAGACCAACCCCCCACCAAAGTCTAAACACGTTCTGTCTCTCACAAAAGCTTTCTCCCTTCTGAATGGCCTAAAGCCTTTAATAAATTAGTAACAAATAAGTTCAGCAACGTCCCCCTACTCAGGGTCCACTTTGTACCCTCCTCTTATAGACATAATCTTTTCACAAACACACACATCACAGTATTTTCAAGACCACTTTGATACGGCAGTGACAGTTGTAGGAGGGTTTAGGGTGAGCAGAAGTTTCTCAGCAAGGAGACAACAAGGCTACAGGGTTGCAATGCAATGACAGAAAAGAACACCATGCCTGCCTTTAGTTCATTTTTACAAATCCGTACAACTGAAAGTCAAAAATGCTCTGCATTTCTTTTTGCACTGAGTCTAGGTTTAAAAGCCATATCCTATCGCAGTACCATTGTGAATTTAATCAATGGTGCCAACAGGTGTTAATGATAGTACAGTACTGAAATGTGTGTGTTCTGATTATGTGTCCGTATGTGTGTCAAAAGTGTGACAATTACAGTATGTGGGACAAACTGCAGCAAAAGTTTTCACACACATTTACAGGATCTATACATGTGTCAAATGCATAAATTAGTGTTCTTTGTACATCTGTGTGGGTGTGCGTATATAATCATAAGAATTATTAACACACATAGTGGTCTCCATTTGTGGTTAGTTGTCAGCTGATCCTGTAGCGAAGAGGACTCTCTGGTCTGTTCGGGCCAGCTTGGCAGGTGGCTCCAGAGATTCCTCTCCCATCACTGCACCATCTGAGGGAAGGGACAGCTCCTGACCTTCCTCATCACTCTCCTCCTCTTCTTCCTCATCCTCTTCTGAGATAGATAACAGCAACAAAGTTAGTTGCAAACCATACTGACTGTACTTAGCCTGGGTATAGAGAATATAGTGTATTTACCTTTGTCAGGATCCAACTGGTTCAGACCTCGGCCTAAACTGGCAAACTAATGACAAGAAGAGGACATGTTTATTATGGTGTATTCTCTGATTTTAGATTTGTGTGTGTATGTTTGTATGTTGGTACCTCTCCCATGACAGCAATGGGGGTCTCGCCTTTAGCCTGTGCCACTCTGTGCTCAATCAGGTAGTACATGTACTCATCGTACAGCAGGCGGATCAGGTGAAATGAACCGAAACTGGCTGCACTCCTTAAAGTCAGGTCCCGAATCACCATGGAGCTGGAGACCACAGATGAGGGGGAATTAAGCAATGGTGGACAATATGTTGTCTGTGTCTTTTTAGTATGAACATAATATTTTCAGAGACTAAACTTCATGTTAATTTATAAACAATGATTATCCATGTGATTACAAGGGGCGGTAATTAGAGTGTAACTCATGATTAAACAGTATCATGAAGCATTCCTTACAATGATGTATCTCATTACAGCAAATCTGCAAAACCCAATATGATAAAGAAAGAAGAAACATTACTATAATTTGAAAAAAAATAGGAATAACCTATTTAGTCACTGCAGTGTGTTGTCAGTTTTACTGAATTTGATGAATAAAAGAAAATATATAGAGATGGTAGTGGAACACTGGTATTGGCTCAAACTGGCTTTGCTGACACTGGATATTGCCAATTAAAATTACATTTCACTGATGTCAGCGGGTGATGTTTATCTGTTAACATTATATGAATGGTTTCAATTCAATTGTTTAATGTTTCATACTGTACATGTCCATAATTTACTTTATGCTCAGTCACTAATGTGAGATGGCCTGCTTGAAAGTTCTTTTTACATAAAAACGGGAATAAATAACACAAAAAAATAAACAAACTGAAAATTGCATCTGCATAGGTTCTCTGTCAAATTGTTAATTATTGCTGCCCGGAATTTCAGTGCTTCCGTAGAAAAAAGTATTATAGAAATTTATTCCCACTTTAGAGCACACCTACTACATCTTCCATGTCCACGTTTGTCATGGGTTTTGAATTAGAGAGCAACATATTTTGTCCCAGTATGTGTCTAATGGCTACAGCTACAAACCAAATATAAGCCTGATGTGTTACATTTCAGTATAGAGAATAGTATCTCTTAATAATAAATAATAACATATCTTATTAATTTAAGCTGCTAAACTAATGAATTAATAATCATGATATCCATGTTAGCTACACAAGCAACACCGCTGTGCATGCATATACAACAGTGATCAAATATTAGTTAAGTATAATTAACCCTTGGCGTGCCACCCCATCACACCTGTAAAAGGACCACTTGAGTAAGAAGAGCTTGGCAGCCTTGGGGAAGGCAGGACTGTGTTGGTAGGGCTTTAAGACCTGGGAGACCACACCATCGAGCCAAGCAGCCCACTGCTCCAGGGAGTTCTGCTGCTGGAGGGTCAGTTTAAAGTCCTGCTCCAGCCGTTGAACAACACGGTCTTCACATCTGCACACCCAGGAAGCCTGTTCCTATAAAGGATTGATAGATGAAGAGTATTAAGAGGCAGCAATTCCTGCTAGTACTACTCCTAACACTGGGCAGCAGGGTGACCTCAAACTTAGGCACCCTTTCCTTAGAACATAAACCCATGTTGAATATAGACTTTACATGACTACTATATAATGCATGATTTAATACAGAAGCAAAAATAGAAAGTGATGCATATATTGATCCCAAAATCCACCACCTACAACACTGGAAGTAATGTGAAACAAATGTCACCACATAGCATCAAAGATGAAACCAACCTGGACGTTGGCGAAGTCGACTCTGTTGAGGTCAGACAGCATTTGGTTAATCTGGGCTGTGTTCTGGAGGACAGCACGGGCTGCCTGGGCGAGGTGGTTCAGACTGGTGTACCGACGGAGTGTCTGAGCAAAGGCATTGGCTGATGTTACCTGACAAAACACAAAGAAAAAATGAGTGAGTAAATATGAAGGTTGGTCTTAGAGAGTAGAAGTGTGTTACAGGCATCTGACCACGGTCTTGTACCTTTCCTTAAACACACAGTGTAATTATGATGACTTTAAATACATTTTAAAAAAAATACTGATATCTTTGTGTAAACAAGTTTAGTTTGGCACAAAGTTAAAAGTATAACACCTTATTCAAAAAAATCAACTTGCTACATAAAATATTAACATGTGTCACCACCTGGAACTTAATTTAGGTGAGGATACCTTGATGCGGACCATTTCCTCAGGGATGTTCATCATGGCATTAGTAAGCCAGCTCTCCAGGCTCTTGGCAAAGTTCCGAATGGCTTGGGTTAAGGCACCTAATGAGACAGGTAGAAGGAATATGAGAGAATTTATGAATGCTTACTTTTCATTTTCTCAATCCCTAAGCATTTGCCAGGAAAACAGAAAATCAATTATAGAGAAAATATTTCCCATTGGGATTTTTTTTGCAGAAGACAGGATCCAGATAGCACCAAGAGAAACATTTTTGTGGCTATAATGTTGTGTTAACGAAGTGAAGTCCATCCCTGAGCAGACTCTTCCAAGTAATTATACGCGGTAATACAGTATTACAAAAAATGAAACTTGAACAAAATAAATATGTCTAAATACCAGTAAGTGTCCTCAGAAAATAACTTGGCAGACAGTAAGGAACAAATGTGCTGTCTCAGTTTAAATGTTTATGCCAAAACAAAAAAAAACATTCAAAAGCAGAATCACTTCTAGATGCATAACTCTGCTTATCCAATACAGAAAACATGTGGGCCGTGCGTCACCTCTCTTGCACAACTGAATCAGAACTTCCCGTTCTGGTTTAAACAATGAGAGACTGGAAAACTGATGGAGATTTTCTACAAGATCATGTCCACAGTAAGTTTTAAAATACTGTAGCTCTGACACTTATGACATTTGAATCATAGTAGATAATTTACATAAAGAATATATGTACAAGATTTTATTTGCTTATATTATCCTGTGTAGCAAAACTCTGCTTTCTGTGGAGTCTTACTGGGGATGGGCCTGAGGACATCAGGGATAAGGATCTCCACTAAGCCCTGGTACAGGCTGTTATCACAGTCACGGCTCCAGCGCAGCACTGGCTCATACTTGCACAGCAACACCAGGCAGGACTTTGGGAGACGCTTCTCTGATTCATCATGGCTGCAAAAAATATGTAATGTTAATTACCGGTAGGCATTTTGCTTCCAATGCTTATGTTAAGAAAGATAAATGAATGAATGAAAATAATGTTGCTTATACGTCATGAGCACTAACACAGCCATTGTAGCATCTCCAGCCTGACTCTGACTGAACCTCCAGAAGGTCTTCCACAGAGTCTCTACCAGGGTGAACTGCAGGTTGACCATCACATCCAGTATGGCCTGACAACAGAAGTTGAAAAGTTACCAAAATGTTGGCATTTATGTTAATTTGCAGTGGGTTTACTGAAAACTGACAATAAAAATTTATAATAAAAGGGAGACAAATAAATTGACAGCTGAATAATAGAAATGAAACACAATTGGGAAGCTTTTTATTTTTATTTTTTATTTTCTTTGCCAGTTGTCTAACCACTGAACTTATGGGAGATGAATAATTACAGTTTCCTGTACTTACAAAAAGAAAACCCAAGCTATATTTCTCTAGAGACATATTTACCTCACAGTGTTCCCTGTATAGCAGCTGAAAACTCTTTATATGGTCAAGCTCAATGCCCTCAGGCAGAGCCTTCCCCTGGAGGTCAATTTCTGGGAACTCTGGAAGAGCCCTGGATGCATCTAGACCAAACACACAGGAAAACTGAACACTCAAAAAACAAATTTTTATACACATATTTGTAATTTACATAGTCCTAGGTAAATATGTAATTTCTTGACCTGTTAGCACTGCTACATAATGTCTAGAACTTACCTAAGAACTGCTGGTACTGCTGAACCTGGGTGCTGATGTCCACGTGCCCTGTGCCCTGCTGCTGTTGCTGCTGCTGGCCTGCTCCAGATGCTGTCCCATTGGTCATTCCCTCTACTTTATGGACAGGCTTCAACCTTACAGACAACAGTACAGTGGGGACAATAAGTATTGGGAAATGTAAAAATGTGCAAGTTCACCCATTTAAAAAGATAAGAGAGGT
>JAQQAE010002824.1:0-21464 GCA_029823295.1 Pseudamia nigra | reverse complement strand
GTGCCTCTAACCGGTCCACGGAAACATTTTCATACATAAAACTGGTCCCTGGTGCAAAAAAGGTTGGGGACCCCTGATCTAAATGATCATTAAATTGGCCTCAAGAAATCCAGTATCAGTCAACATGTAGAGTTGATACATTTTGATTGATATCATTATGTCAAATAGAAATTCAAGTTACGTAGAGCTGCAACAATTGATACTTTGACCATAACAATATGTCTATTTAAAAAAAAAGAAAGAAAAGTCAACAATTGTCTTTTTTGAGCTTCCAAATCTTTGGTTTGTGGAGAAAACGTTTAACATTTGACATTTGTCATTTGAGAACATCACCCAGGCTTATAGGAAACACTTTTTCATCATTTCTCAAAGAATTAAATGATTAATTAAGAAATCTGTTTAATCAATAATAAAGATAATTGTTATTTGCAGCCAAATGTCCTGGTAGATAGTTTGTACTGTAGTAAAAGGGCAGTAAAAATGCCAACATTAAACAAAATTGTCTTTAAGTCCACATATTTTTTTCTATTATAAAACTGATTAGAGTATGTAGAAATGCAGATGAGGTCAAATCAAAGTTTTTACCTATAATATGTAATTATTTGCTAAAGCGGAAAGCCAAGGTAGTTGTATCAATAACAGGTACTAAATGTTTTTGAACAATACCCTAAGCAGGAGAAAAAGCCGAATTTGCAATGTAAGCTATTGTTCACAGTCCACCAGGTACATAATTTTTATATTTAAGCATAACTTGGTGATGATCCAGCACTGGGACTATGGATGGTGACATGGCTGTTGTTATCTGTGGTATTCTTTAATGAGTGCCCTGCTGCCTGTGTAATCATTCCTTTCATCTGCCCTTCAGCATTTACAGAGTGGAATTCAAGACATTTCGTTTGTAGAGAAGCTCAGCCGGGTTTCTCACCGAGGCCCAGATTCTGCCTCTGACTTGACAAATCACACACATGCTATACAGACACACACATGCGCTGTATTTCCCATTCTTCCATCCATTCTTCCTTAATCATGTCTCTTCATGGCTCTTCCACCGCCATGCCCACAGGCCTATACGGCAGCTTCATAATCTCATCCTCTATCACTCTGTGGCTGGTCTGCGCACAAAAGGGGTGGTGCAGCGTGATTGATTGGAATTATTTGACAATTTTGTATTTAAAAATAGCTCTGCTGATACACACAAACCAGTCACATCCTTCCTTCCTTCCTTGTCAGGGGAAGAAAATCAAAACCCATAACAACTGTTCAGTAAACAGTAGCTTATTCCTGCAGGGATGTTTAAATGAGAGGCAGAGGGTGAACAGTTCTGCTCTGCCGTGGATGGTGCAATAACATAAAGCAGTTAACTAGTGTGTCAAATAAAAGTAGGACTGTGGATGATGGTTAGAACTCATAGTAAATAGTGGATATAGCTCATTTGAATTTCCCAAAGTGACATCTGCAAACAGATCATTTGGTCATTTGATTCATCACATACAGTATTACACATAGAGAAAATACCTTCACATAGATGTTACAGGGACAGCAAATGAAACAACGGGTTTAAGCTTTGTTTATCAGCTCATCATTTACTCACATAGTGTCTAGCCCGGTTGGTTTTATGATCATTTCTATGTCTTTATCTCAAGAGGCATGTGCTATATTGTCCATATCTTTTAGTTGTCTTTTGTTTTTATTGTTATTCCATGCATGTCTTTGATGCACTATTATAATGTCTGGCTAGCTGATGTATGCTTTTCCTTAATGACAGAGATGCAGATCCCTTTGCAACGCTAATGATGCAGACCCACACCCTTTCCAACTTGAGTTCAAATTCAGGGGCGCTAGCTCTGATAATAAAGTCACTCTATGCCAAAACTGACTTTTATGATGTTGTGATCTTGACCTTTTGCCTCCAAAAGCAGAGTCACAGGTGCTAGTGTCAAGGTCAACCTGCATGCAAACTTTGGTGAACTTGACTTCACTTCTTTTTGAGTTAGAGGACAGCCGGACAGACAACTCTAACTGTCCACACCTCGACGACTGTGGTTAAATGAGCCAGGAATATTGGCATTTAGCTCATAGGGGCAGGGCCAATTTTAACTCGATTACCATTGGATTGTTTAAAATTTAAATTCAGAACTCTCCTGAGTCATTAGGCAGGAGTAAAACATAGTGAACTGATTAAACTAAAAGTGAGTTAAACCAAATTGGTGAACAAAAGGGCTGAACCCGAACTGAGAACAGATGACATTCAATTATTTCACCCTTTTCTCTCACTTCCCTGGCTTTGAGAGCAGTAATCATCGAAATGTGAATCCAGAGGAGACGCGTGTGATCTCGTGCCATTCACAGTGACAGCCGGTGACACAAGCAGCAGGCTGCCTCGCCACAGCCTCGACGAAGGTGGAGACACCCTTCCCCTTCACCTCCTCTTTGAGACATGCACAAGAAGAACAGGTGAGCACAGAGGAAAGAGGAAGGTTTGGCAGCTGGGGTCCTAGCAGTCTTTTCAGGCATTCATTATTTAGCCCGTCTAAAAATACATCAGAGGCTGCCTCCCTTCCAGCACATGGTGCATCTGAATTTCACAGCATCCTACTCTGAGCCGCTCAGTCTGATCTGAGAAGCTGCTTGATCTACTGTACATCAAGGTAACACGCATGCACAGGCGCAGAGCGGAGCAGCACAACATGTTACAGATGCACAGTGGAACATGGGAAGAGTGAAATAAAATAAATCAGTATGAAAGAGCAGAGCTATGTGAGAAACTAATTACTGGCATTTTGATATGGTTTTATATTGTGATTGTGATTATAGTGTGTGATTTATAGCAATATGCATTTGCCATTTTTAGTTAAATATAACCTCAGGTTGCACTGGTGTTGTATATTTTGTACATTTTTTTAATTATTTTGTTCTTTTTTCATGTTTATAACTATTTCACAAATTACTTGGTCATTTTTTATTTATTTGGTTAATTACTTTTGACATGTTTTCATCGATTTCATTGATAATTTTGTCAATTTATGCATTTTTTTAAAAATCATTTAGTAGCTTATTTTGTTGATTATTTTGTCCATTTTTGTTTTTGATCAGTTTCTAATCACTTAGACTTTGCACTTATTTGTCCACTGTATTATTTGGTCCATTTTTGCATTCATTGTGTGCATTTGTCAATGATTTTGGTCATTTTATCCATTGTATTGATTATTTTGGTCATTTTTGACAAATTTTGTTGATTGTTGCTAATTAATTTGTTCTATGTCTGCTGATTTTCAGTTTGTTAAGCTTCATTTTACTTTATATTGTTATTATTTCTCTTTTGTTTCATTATTTTCTTCATTCTTTATTGGTTTTGGTGGGACAAAAGCATGGAATAAAGTCTTTTTGGCAGTTCTTTCTGGTAATAAGGAACCATACACATTAACATGAAAAAATAAATGGAACCAACACGCTAAAATTAGTAATCAGCAAGTGCACAAAAATTATGTAATTGTCAATACCGACTGATAAAAATGTCTATCAAGGAAACATTTTAGGCCATATCACCAGGTCCAGTAAAAAGCAATTTGGAATGAAAATATTTTCAGTAAATTACAGTTGCAATGCCTCACAGTAACTCATACTTCAGGTTAAACCCAATGAAAAGTCTCAAATGCACAGTCTGTTATACGCGGCTGCTAATTTACACTGACCACTCATGACAGTAATTTGTACACCAACATAGGGAGCTCACAACCCCTCAAGAAAATGAGCTAAGTGAAGGAGCTGTAGCTCCAAGGCAGCGTCCTCTTCACACCATGGATCCCTGATGAGCGCGCCACCTCTCCTCAGCCTTGCCCGCTTGCAATGTAAGACACAGTCCATGAAATCAAACATCTAACAGGTCACAGATTGGACAGCGCTCATTGTTAATTGCATTGAGGAGAGAATGTCAACTTAATTATATCAGCTGAAGCTGGAAATGATTCCTTGCAAATCTATTAGACACGTATGTTATGCAAGTCATGTACTGAGTCTCACAAGTCAATAAGCAGAGTGTCTGCAAGGATGGACAGACTCTCCGCCTGGACCACCGGTTATTTCGATGTCTTTATTAGGCCAGTAAAATGTTAAATCTCAGCTGATTAAGAATAGATTTTGGTGTTCCATTGACCCAGGTCGATGGTCACTCGAATTGTTGAGAAAGATTTACCGGAGTCACACAAATCAATACACTTAAGGCATGTTTATGTACATATGTAACTTTGTAAATATTCATTTTCAGCATTTTATTCTTCGCCGATAGATACAGTATGGAGAGTTAGAGACAAGAGGAGGAGATATTGATCTTTACCTTCATCAACTTTACCATAGTGGTATTTTAATCCTGGGTTACTCTGGCTGAGTGAAAATCTCAAAACCTCACATGACTTTTCTTTAAATGATGTTGTCTTGCACACCATACTCTTAAATATAGTCCAGACTAAAGTCAGAAGTGCGTAATACCACACAAAGTAGCATGCTATTAATGTTTAATATAAATGGAGCAGATTATTGTCGTTCACAATGGTTAGGGTGCACATACATGCTGTTGACATGGATCTGTGGGAAATACAGAAGCATATTCAATTCTGGTGCTTTTTATTTTGTTTGTATTGTGCCACTATTTTTATACACTGTTGACCATAATGTTGGAATCATTTGTTTTCAGACACATTTGATTTTTTTTACTATTTGTACACATCAGTAATCACCTTTGGAAGAGATTAATCAGTGAAGTTTTGGGAAGAAACACACTTTATCTATCAAGAATAAATCATATTGTCACAATCATTTCATTAGAGGATGTAAAAAAAAATTCTTTCAACATTATGAAGGGACTGTGGCCTTTGACACAAGACAGATGGGTGACTGTGACCACACCCCTTTTCTATCTTTGCTATGGATACTCTTATTGTATGTGGATGCTCTGCTAAGGTCAAAGTAGTCTGTTTCAGTGTCTGATGCTTTAAATGGAAATGAGCTCATGGTCGTTACATTTTTTCTGTCTGTTCCATTGATTATAAAATATAGACTCCAGCACTGGCTGAAAACAGTTATAACATATTTGTGACAGCACAAATATATAGGAATCCAAAGCATTCATTTAGGTCCAGTTATCTGAAAATAGGCCACATGTTTTTCTACTTTGAGAAGATACTTAAACACTTAAACATTATTTTTAGAGTTCCCAGAAAAAGACATCAAGCCTTCCACTGTGCATTTCCTTTAATACAATGTTAGACATTTTTAGGACTAGAAATGATGCCGAGGCAAATTTGACCCCTTTGACTGTTTTGCACTGTAGAGCAAATCTCAGCAGCTCTAACTGATCTCTACCTAATGAGCTACCAGGGCAACTCTCTTGCCTGTAAGTAAGAGTCACAATTGAAGATTATTTATTATTGTTCAGTTCACTCTGGTATAATGATTTAAAAATATACTAGAATATAGTTATGTTTGCATCCCATGTCTTACAGCCAAACATTGCATCCTCCATCTAAAAAAATTGTTAAAAACCAAAAGGAGTGTTCACAGTAGAGTTCAGGTCTGAAGTTGCACGTTCCCTAAATAAGCAAGAAAAGAGAAGATCACTCCTAACTTACCCATATGTCGTTGTCAACATGGCTTATGAATATCCTTTATTAGTGCCTTTCAATTATTATTCACTGTCTTGATGACAGGAGAAAAATTGAGCTCTGATTAGCAATTACATGGACCTGTCACGTTGTGTTCAGGGGATAAAGGAAAAAAATGCTGATGTTGCAGACCTTAATTTCCTGCTTGATGACTCCAATTATTGATGACTCAAATGATGTGAGGGCACAACTAGGGGGACATTGTGAACGCTTAGAAATACAGTGATAGACATTTTTGGTCATTTGGCTGTGCAGGAGCTAGACCAAATAAATATTTTGGCTGGTAAATGTTGCAACTATTGCTAAATAACAATAAATAAACCCAATATTGAGCACTAAATGGTCACTAACAGGTTCTTTTTCATAGATGGGTGTTGACTGAAGTCATCCAATCATCCAAAACAGAGATGTAAATGGTTAGTGATTTTCAGTTTGGGCCAATTGACTTGAAGATCTCACATCAGCTCCAGCTTCAATTGAATGCGCTTCTGTATGTCTGAGGCCGAAGTAAACAGATCAATTCTGCGTTAAAGCACCTCAGGAGAAACCACTCTCAGGAGCCAAACACAAATCACTATCTGCTTCATATGTTTCTTACCAGCACTGAAAGTCTGTCAAAAAACTGTTATGCAAACAGACAGCAGTGAGCAGTGTGCATTGCTTTGTTTATGATTCCCCCTTTTGGCCCGTGTTCACACTCATGCATTACGGTGAGCTCCAGAAGTGCACACATAAGATGAAACTCTCATTTATGCATTTAACGTAAAAATCAGCACTATTCAGTACGAAAATGCTTCACCACAATCGCAGCCATGCCCTGTTTATGAGCAGGGACTGATGGGAACAGGGCTTTGAGGGAGGTAGAGTATTGGCATGGGAGAAGGAACGAGGGAAAGGAGAAGCAGACTACTTCAAAGACTGAGTATGAAGCCCGTGCCTCAAAGCATGCTGATTGTACGTGATGTGAAATCTGCAGCAGGATCTTAGCAGCAAATGGAGATGAGATTTCTCATCACTGAAAGATATATCTGTTAACTATGAAACTTACTGCAAAATATAGCAATACAAATCTCTGCTGATGCTGCCATTTCAGGCTGCATCCTTTATGATGTATCAGAAATGGGTCAGTATTTTAAAGGTTTCTCAGTGGATTTGCTTTGAGTTGAAAGACAAATCCTTTTTACAGATTAAATACAATTAGTTTAAAGAAAAACAACACTACAAAGGGTCATCAGACAGTTTATTCATCAGTCTGGAGCTGAGGGTTAAAATCTTTATCATAATTTTATTATTAGATTGTGATATTATTAATCTTTTTCTTTTGTCATTAAGGTTCTCGTTTTCAGTTGAAGGTCCTATAAAATTTTAACACTTGCACTATTTATATGTGCCTATACCTCTGTAAGGATGTTGGTAAAACAAGTGTTGACTAGATTTTTCCTTGGTTTTCCAAAGGTCTCTTAATAACTCTGCCACATCCGCTCTGTTTTCGCTTAGAAGTGTTGTAACTGCTAACTTCTCAGCAGAAAATACTCTGATTGGTTGAAATGCAGGTAATTTCCAAGGGGATATTTTGACATAAACCTAGAGTAATGCAACTTTCAAATAATGTTCTTAAAACATTTTTCAGGAATAATGCCAGTAATGGGAAAACAAACGTCTGGTCTCATGGACTGCAACATAAAACATGGTACAAAACAAATCTGAAATAAAAGCACCATAATTAAATGACTGTAATTTAACTGAGATCCCTTGAAAACTTAATGTATGTGGACATCTACAGTAGGTTATTACTAATTAATATCTGTGGTCTACTAGAGAACCTGGTAGCGAGGCTATAATGAAAAACAACATTTCACCCTTCTATAATCATGTCCCTTTAGTCTCCCAGCTTTTAGCACGCTACTGCTATACATACAGTAGTATGCTAGCCAGCATGTTACTAACTTATTTTATGTAACTATAGCAGATTTTATGTCCACATACAGTATATGAAGGGAATGTAAAAGCTTATTAAATTCTGCTACTTATATTTCAGGTTTGTTTTGTGCCACTATCTACATTAAAGTCTATGGGAGCAGCCATGTGTTTCCTCCCACGGGCAAGCATGTCCTTTGATACAGTAGATGACATAATGGAGGTGAGAATAATTTCAGCTGGAATAAGATTGTTTATGACTTTGATGTCGCAAATCACAAAAATTCAAAATGGCTTGTTTTTTATTGCCCTTATGTATATCTCTGAGGAATGGTAGTACTGAGCAAGTTCATAATGTTATTGATTATAGGTTTTATTTTACATTAAAGAGCTTATATAAACCTCAGAACCCAGCAAAGATGGATTTTCACTGTATGGGACCTGTAACATGGCACCATCAAAAAACTTTAAGATTTGCTGTTATTTACTTGTAAAATCATTAGGAAAGTCTTTTTTTTAACAATGCATGTGATAAAAGGCACTTTAACTATTCAACTTTATGATGCTAACTGTTAGAATATGTTGGAAAAGCAAAATACATGTGGGGGAGCCAGACAACCCACCTTAAACTCTTTTAAGGGTTAAAAGACTTGTCCTCACGATACAAAATCAAAATAAATTAAATTAGCAAAATGACTACAAAATCACACACCACAGGCGTGTTTGCCTATATTGTCTTTCATGTTTTTCATTTGTTTATCTTTTCAAATTCTACATTATCACCTTTTTTGCATCTATTAAGATTTCACCTTTTACATCATTCTTCTTTCTCTTTGTCGCATCTTTTAGGTTTTTGTCTTTTTGCTTCAGTTCTATTTTCATCGTTTGCATTTTATAAAAAATTATCGTATTGCGTCATTGTTTTCATCTCTGTGTGTGTTTCATCCGTGTCTTTTACATCATTTTCAATTTGTTCAATCTTTTATGAATAATTTACAGCCATACATAAACCTATGATTTCTGCAGCATTCACTCAGAAACAAACATCTGCCACTAAACTGCAAAGAAATAATGATTTGAAATTAATCTTAATAATCCTGATCATTACTGGTATGAAAACGTTTTTGGCCATATCACCCTGTTATAATTCTGCCACTTAGACTGTTTTATGGGGTCAGTAGGTTGGGTCAGTAGTTGGTGAGATTCTCAGTTTCATTAAGCTCCAAATTTAACAGCTGAAATGTACATACTTCAGATCCTATATATCCTCAATTTTTAGGTCTGTATGAATGCCAATCTGGAAATAACTTTAAAAACAAATCTAACACCCTATTCTAGTTTGGGAACATATTATTATTATCATTACTATGGGGGAAAGTGGATTGAGGGGCTCATTAGAGATAGCATGTACATAAACACTATTAAGAGTCAAATCTGAACACACTGGACGGATGGGATGTGAAAGGATTCCAATAATTACATTGGCTTTTCATTCACATTTAATTGAGCACTTTTAAAACCCCCTCTCCTCACATGCACCCATGTATTATTTATATCTGTTATAATGGAAAACCTCTCGAGCCCTGCAAAAGTAGGCTACAACGCTGCACATATTTTTAAATATAATTGCACTCGGGTTCAGATTGGTATTTGATTATTTCATGCCTCAGTCCTGAGAGTGGCTCTTTGATACTGTATTATTGACCTGGACATGTGTGATGGAGTCATCTCTGTCGTATGTCAAGGGAAAACACAAAGCTGTCTGTTGAAGTTCCTACTCTGCCGACGGCAGCATGCATACCTAAATATAGACACACACAGTAGATGTTCTGAGGTATTATATAATCTTCAAACGCTATACGACACTACGGCACTGATCGTAATTTGTTTCTACTGTAATTCTGAAGCTAACCCTGAAGGCAAATCCTGATCCTGAGCTAGAATGAGTACAAATCAGGAAAACTGTCATAACTGTGCAGATTTACTACTAATCTCCAACTCTGAGTGGAAATGATCATGATAGTGTATTTTATTTGCATTGCTATTATGCTCTGTATTCATCCCATACCAGAAGAATTATATTTCCATTTGTTCCATTACAGTAATTAGACTGGACTTTGCAAATGAATGTTCACATACAGTATCATCAACCTGTAATAAATATACTGATATTTTTAGATTTTTAAGGTCCCTTTACCAACATTTATCCTCTGATGGCCTCTTGAAAACTCTACCAAACACATTTTGACCTTTACTACAGAATGTCGTAAGCAGCCACTTTCAATCACAAAATTCCCTGATTGGCTGAACTGCAGTTGATTATTAAGGTGCCCTGGTATCGTATTCTGACATAAGGCGACAAACTTTCTGAGGAAAAAAAAAAAAAAGGCCGGCAATATTGGCAGTTGGCTCATGGGGGCGGGCCTAATTCTATCTTAAATAGGATTGGTTGTAATCTATGGTGTTGTCAAACTTATATTTGAAGTTTGGAATTCCACTGGCTCATTGTGATGTCACAAATTATAAAAATTGTAAACATTCATATCCATTCATAGTCCATAGAGACACCAGCTGTTGCCATGAATACAGATGACAAGAATGTTGTTGCTGTGGATACAGATTTGTTTCTATCTTGCCCAGGCTGACAATCCTGGGCATCTCACATGCTTAGGTAGGTAGCAACAAATACATATTGTAGCTTATGTTGACCTTTGACCCAATAGGCAGTCAGCGAGACCATGTAGGTTGCACTCTCTAGGACAGGACAAACATACTTTATCTTGAATATCTTGGTTATGATTTGAGATGTCACAAATCACCAAGAATTCAAAATGGCTTCTTTGTTTTTGACGATAATCTTGTGAGAATTTCTCTGGACCGGCAGAATTGAGTGAATTTTTTTTTATGTCACAGTTTATGTAAACTGCAATACTCAAAAGAGATACATTTTTACAGTATGGGACCAATAAGTCATGTAATATCTTCCCTTTTCAATCTTATTAGCAAAAAGCAACAGAAACAATGCATGTTTGTGTGTAATTAAGCCATTAATAGACTATTTTAGAGTGGATGCATAATGTTAACAACCAGACAATCATAATGCCATTGCAATTATTTGTATGACAAATAACAACTCAATTTTCAGCAATGTGACAGCCCTCTCCTGTGTTATTCATGTTAACAACTTCCTCTACTGTTGCTCCTGTCTACACAAACACATCACACACAGGAGTTCATATGTCCTGCTAAATGACACACCTTGAATCTGGAAATACAGGCTCAGAGAGAAGTAGGTACTTGCCAGAGCTGGATCACAGCCTCCCTTAAATCAACAATAGGGCAGGCATATCCACTTATCCACCTCGGCTTTCTCAGTAAGAGCCGTGCACTCTTCCTGTCCAGGTCTGCAGCAGACAATGGACTATTTATCTCAACCTTCTCTTTCAGTCAACTCCCAGGACACACGTGGGCATGTTCTTTCACCCGCCTACACATTCACAAAAGCATGTGCCCGGCTCTTGACTCATATATGTAAGCACAGTGTAAGCATGCATTAAGATACACAAGTAAAAAAGGCACTACCACTTCCCTCTTTGCAGACAATACTTAAGTGATCTGCTCTTTGACTCGGGGGCAAGTGGTTCCACACAGACACATACCTTAGTGCAGTCCCCTGTGGCAATAAAGAAGCATGTGACTGACAGACAGAACAATGCAAACACGTACACTATGTGTCTGTGGAAGGGCCAGATGGACAGAAGAGAGCCAAATGAAAAAAAAAAATGATAGTAGAGAAAAAGAAGAAGAGGGAGAGGGGGTACTTCGAGTGGAAATGCTTCAGTGCCTCTGCATCCTGCCACCTCATATCACAAAGCATCCACCTGACAAATGAATGCAAGAGAGCCCAATAATGGAAAAGCCTGGGAATAAACACCCGGATGAAGGGGAGGAGTTTGCAACAACGTGCGAGCTGATGCGTAAAGATGGCGGGGGGGTAGCCTGAGGTCGACCATCTCAATTGCAGCTAATCTTGGGATCTAATGCAAAAATAAAGAAAAAAAAACTGTACAAGGCAGAATTTCCGATAGATACTGGGGAAAGAATGGGCCTCCATCAGTTTTATAACTCAGGGGTTGAATGCAAGCCGTCGTGACCTGGCAAGAGTTTTTTGGAGTCCATCACCAAACTGGAGCTAAAAATAAAATCAGGCACAAATTATGCTTTAACAATCAAGTGTGCATCACAGGTTTAATGCAGCCAGCATGCCCTCCAATCTTAACATCAACTAGTCACAGACAATTGTTCCAAACCTCTGCATGAACCCAAAAATAACATCTTTTTATCAGCCTCAAAATACTGCAGTAACAAGTAATGTACAGTACATAAATTCTGAAAGACACTGAAGAAAACAATATCAGCTGAGTGGTAGTGTTGTTATTAAACCTTTATATTAAAATACTTGGAAATTCAAAAGTTACCACCTACATTTCCTCGCTCACCTACAGTACGGTAAAAAATCCAAAAAATATGTGGATAATTTATTGAATAAAAATACACATATAAAAATGAAGGAACATTTATTTCCAAAACACCAGTCAGACATACGTATGTCTTATGGAAAAGTGATTTCAAACTTTTAATATAAACACTGTCAGGAAATTAAATAAGTGCAGTTTCCAAAATATTGACATGGGGTGGCATTTATAAAGCCTGCTGAAGACATGTATGGTTCCTTGCCTGAGAAATTTGGTTAAGGGAACGAGCATTGTTGAGGTGAACCCTATACTGACAACAACGGTTTATTCTGCTATTACATTTGTCATGACTTTGTTAATCAGCATGTTCTTAATTACTTCATGTCAGTGTTTTCTCTGTGTTTTACTCTGTTTCTTTTTTATAAAATACAAATGTGTTGAAGTCCTGGGGGACTCGAGTCAAAAGCAACCAATTCCACCTGTGCAGGTTTACAACACTTTGTTGATGCCCTAAGGGAAATTTATGCATTACCTTACATCTTCACTGTAGAAAAGTAAGAGACCACTGAATAAAAAATACAGAATACTTACAGCAAAGAAATGTACAACTCTATATGCTTAAGCAAATACAAGTTAGATTAAATCTAATATAACAATTGTAAATGCATTAACACTGTCAAGCAATGGGGTGTTGTACACAGTCAGTGGACTGAATGAATAATGCAGCTTTAACTAGAATGGGACTGAGTAAAGCACAGAACTTTTGCATAATTTGCTAACAGACAAACCAACAGACAAACAAACAGACACTGGTGAAAATGTAATCTCTTTGGAAGGGGTCACAAGTGGGAAAAATGTATTGAGTTCATGTATATATCAGTCATTTTGACTATAAGACACACATGATACAACATAAGCTGAATCATGCATTATAACCGACATATTACAGACAGATATTACAGATAGGAACAACAGCTACCTCAGCTGCAGAGAAGACGTTTATTAGAATCACTAGCCTTAGAAACTGTTAGCGACAGCACCCTCAATAGTGTTTAATGGTTTTGGCAATTGCACTTAAGGATTTTTCAGACTGACTAACCTTCATATCTCAAAGAAATGATGGACTGTTTTTTTTCTCTCTACTTAACCGAGTGTTTCTTGCCACCATACGTATTTTTGCCGCAGCCACAGCAGCACTAATAGGGCTACTGACTCAGTACATTCCCTTCCTCTGCACAAGACAACTGATGGTCTAAAGCACATTAAGAAGGCAAGAAAAGGCACAAATCGACTCATCTGTGATTCAAAAACAATTCCAGGTGTATATTACTGAGACCAAGGTCTCTGTCTCTGTTTGTACTGAAGGACTAGTATTAGTCCTTATCACACTAACATATTTAACAAGAACTACTGACTCATGGCCCTGGGGACCCCAAGACTGAACCCCTGTGAGAAACAACCGCCGTGGCAAAATGTTAACAGATTTGTTCTCAAAATATCGTTAGTTATGTAATTAATTTTTCTGGGAAAAATATATTTATTATTCTAGGAATGTTACAGTGCATTTGCATATTGTGTAAAACAAATTGTGGTTTCACCCCAGGCAAAATCCACTTAAAAGCTTATATATTCTTCTTCTGTAATTGTAACATTATTTTACTATATAAAAATTCAATATGAATAAGAATAATTCAAACTAAAACACAGTCAGTTTCAATGCTTTAATTCTGCCACTCTGCTCATTCTGTCTTGTCATGTAATTATCATAACGTAGCAATTAATTTAGGTTACCACTGGTAGATGTAGCTAACAGCACATAAATATGTACTCTTATATGCTGGATGACCAAACAAAGGGAGGAGACTGTGTTGTTGATGTTGTCTTAGGCAGGATGCCATTATGTCTTTTTGCATTTTCAGGCAACATGACTATATGCTGTTAACATTCAAACCATGGCTGAGCATCCTGCTTTTTGACTTTGCAAATGGTCAATCTGGAAATGCTCCAAAACCCTGCTGCATTTATGTGTGACCTAAAATCTATACTGACATGCAAAAACTAAACATATATTACTTTTTGATTTTCCATCTTTTATCTCTGATGAAAGAGGTGAAAAAGAGAGACATAAAGGGTCATGTGATGCAGTTTGGGGAGGGAATGGGGTTAGTGTTTCAGACTAAGCTGACGTAAATTGAATGCAGGTATGAGTAATAGGCTGCTGGGATTCTTCCCATGTCTGTGCAAAGCTAGTATAATAGGCGTCAAAGTGAAAGGAGTGATAAGAGGGCACTGGCTGCTGTTGGGAAATGAAAATCCAGCTCTATCACAGCTACAATTGCTTTTCAGACAAACTGGAAACCTCACAGTGTGAAATCCACAACCACAATATGACTGTAATATTAGCTTTACATATCCACAGCCTGCTCAGAAGCCCCGCAAATATATCGCAATTAGGTTGTTTTTTGCTAAGAAGCTTTTGATACGTACAGACCTGTTTTTAAAAAAAGTAGGCTTGCTGTGTAAAAGGTAAATAGAAATAGCATGGGATGATTTGCAAAACACTTAAACTCCATATTTAATTGAAAATAGCCCGAAAACATATCAAATGTGTTTTTGAAAATTCCATGTTTGTATTGAATTTGATGCCAAAGTCATGCCATCACACAGATGGTCTCTCCTCTGTAACCCAGGCTAAAGAGGACACGGACCTGTTAAACATGCGACGAGGTGGTACAACAGTGGTAAACATGAATCTGGCTCACATTTTTAGAAACATGTTGCTGGCATCTGATTTAAAATGCCACATTGTTTAAGCACAATAACAATCATTTCTCAGTAGGACTGTATGTTTAAATTTAGCTGGAAGAAGATTCAGGAAGGATTTCCATGTGCACAGGAGGGTGTAGTCTGAATCTGATTCTGGTGTGACTGGTGGATCTGAATGCCACAACACTGACTTTACGGAATAGCATGTTTCAACTAACTTTATTCAGAGAGGCAAGTAGTTGCAGCTTGTTCCTCACCACACCTCCAGTTCAGACATGTCGAGCTATACAACTACCAGGATAAATGATCACAATAACCAGTCTATTTATCCCACACCTGCATCTCAGTCCCGTTCATTTCAAAAGGTGTTCATTCAATGATTACATCAAACACCAGAGTGATTTTAGGAAGAAAGGCTGCACAAATCCTGAAGCCGCAGACATTAACTGATGCATCTCTTTCGGTCGCTGCATACGTACAAATATGCTGGACTGTCTTTGCATGTATGAACATTAGAATTGACAAATGACCCAGGGCTAACGCTGTCCTGAATGTTGTACATGATATGGAGTGTCAGGTTGAAGTTCATGTCCCAGAGGGAGATAAAAAGTAATGGGTACCACATTCTGGTCAACAACATGCAGAAAACATCATCATGAGAAAATATGTTTGTCAAAGCACAAGAACCTCATATTTTAAAGGTCTGCATTAAAAACAACATCAAGCACAAACACATTTGACTCAAACCACCGGGTGGTTCTGACTTGAGTTGAACTGATTTGTTGCTCAGGGTTTTATCTAGGTTTGTCGAAGGTAAGGATGAATGGATTTACTTGTTCTGAGTTGAGTTTGAATTGTGTATTTACTGTATTAAAGTTTTGGAAAATTATTCAAAATGAAACATACTGTAATTCCAATTTGGATTTACCACAACAGCTAAATGGGTCAAATCTGCTCAAGCATTATTTCAGCTCTACAAAATTGTCATTCTTTTAAGTCAGGGGTTTTCAACCAGTGGTCCATGAACCTGTTGTGGTCTGTGAAGGCAATGCAAGTGGTCCCTAGCCTTGTAGTCTGAAATAAAGCCATGAAACTGTCAAAGGACTTCACCAGTGAATCATAATAAAATACATGAACATACATGAAATATTTGCAGAGAAGAATATAAAATTTCAGATACCATCCATTAAAAAGCAGACAGTGCCCTTTTGTGGTCATTTGATTTGATTTGGACAGTCTACTTTGACCATGTCAACTGTAACTATGTGGAAAGAACTAGTGGATGACTTAAAAAAAAAAAAAATACGGTACCCCTATGAAAACACTACTGCACTACTACTGAAACCAGTTTGGACGCACGCTCTTCTTCTCCTGGTTTGATACTAAAGACATCCAAACGTGTTGAATTATAAATCAGGAGTCAGTGTCATCATAACGTGATGGTTTTGGCGCCGTGGGAACACATTCAGTGTTCTTAAGATTTATCAGATCGACTAACCTTCATTTCTTCAAGCAATAATAGACTCATTTCACTTTACTTGTCTGGGTGATTCTTGCCATAACATGGATTTGTACAGTAGTTGTAGTAGCACAAATAAGGCTACTGACGCTATACCCATTCTTCCTCTGCATAAGACAACTGAAAGCATACTAACCTTTTAACTGCCTGTTAAATGTGTGTTCATATTGTGCTTATTTGGTTTTTTTCTTCAATTTTATTCATTTTATTGATTATTTTGTTTAGTCTTACTTCAACTTTGTGTTTTATGGCTTATTTTGTTCATTTTACTAAATATTTTAAGTACATTTTTGCTTGTTTTTTATTTTTTTGTATGTTCAATGTGTGCTTATTTTGTCCATTTTGTTCATTTTGCTGCATATTTTAAGTTCATTTCTGTTGTTTTCTATTGTTCTTGTTCATTTTATGTATTATGTAATTCATTTTATTTTGTCATATTAAGTTATGCCACATTAAAACAGGCAGTTAAAGGGTTAAGAAGACAAGAAATGGCACAAATTAAGGCACCTGTGAACTGAAAACCATTCTGAGTGACTACCTCATGAATCTGATGAAAGAATACAAAGCTGTCATCACAGCTAAATGTGGCTACTTTGGGCAATCTTAAATATAAATCATGTTCTCGGTTGTTTAACACTTACTCAATGTTTCAATGTTTTTAGTATTACTGTACAATGTTGAAAATAATAAAAAAAAAGAAAGAAAAACACATAAGAAGATGGTGAGTTCAAACTTTTGCTCAGCTCTGCAATCACTGACTGAATATTTAATTTGTGTTAAATTTTGTAACTAATTTGCACTTAACGTGTAATGTATTTAATGTGTATTTTATCTACTGTTTAGTTTTAATCGTAGGTGTAGTTTTATATTAAAGTTTGTGGTCAAGTTCATCTCTCTGCAAATACTGAATGTTTGAATATAAAATGCCTACACGTATTATTTTTCTAAATTTCCAAAATTGCAAATGTAAACTTAACTAGTCAGCTTCATGACACTAACTGCTAGCATGAATTGGAAAAGCTAAATATTTATGAAAAAATCAGGAACACCAAAAAACATCCGTCTAGGTCTTTAAGGGTTACATCAAATATTTTGTGCAATAAATGTAGAATTCACCGTGCATGTTTTATATTTAAACGTGTTTTTCTAGTCGTATTTTAAATATTGCATGCACATTTGTTTTTATTTTTATTTCGTGTTTTAAATCTTGCACGTTTTGTTTACAATTTTTTATACGTGATGTCATGTGTCTTATTGTAACCTTTCAAATGTCTGCGGGGCACAGATTCCCACAATTTCACTGTACTACGCAGTGACAATTATGTCTATGCTATTCTTGTCAATTCTTTTCAAAGTAAGAAGACATAAAAACACAACAGAATGGCTTCATAGTATGGTGTTAGAACAGTTAAAAGCAAAAAGCATTGGTACCTTTGGGTGTCACTGCAGCTGAATGTGAAAAACACCTGGGTTATTATTCCTTTGTCGCAATTTGAAAAAATGTTCTACATGTGCTTTCCCTTTTTTAAATGCCAGTCCTTGGTTCCAGGTTGCAATTTATTCTTAAAGATGACATTTCTTTCCTTCTGTGAACCAAAGTAACAGTCACCAAGTGGAGATTTATGCGTGTTTGTGTTGCTTAAAGCAGAGTTTTACTGATGAAGCTCTATATGACTGATATTTTATGTGTAGCAGAGGTTTTTCCCTGAGTACCTTACCAGCTAGACCATGAAATGAATTAATTTCTTGTTTTTCTTTCCCTTCCTCCTTTTGAAATGTCAGCAACAAAATTAAATCCACTCTCATACATCCAACGTCCTCCTCAGAGAGACAGATAAAGAAAACAGTATCCAACAACAACAGTCTGAAGGTGCCACTGGTTCAACTGGTTTGCATTGAAAAGTGTTCTGTCTCAGTGTGGGTCTGGATGCCATGCATGCCACAGAGGTGCTTTCAGCCTGTTGGATGCATATAAGCCTTTCCCTTCACATCAGCATAACAAGTGCCTCATGTCGTCCTCTAGTCACCATAATCGACTTCTCCTGTGTGTCTGTCAATAAATCTGTCACACTGAACAACATCCCTGTCAGGCTGGTGAGCAGAAATGACCCCATCCAGACCAAAATAAACTACAAAATGAAAAGAAATTAGCAAAATAGTCAGCCAAAATAAACAAAAATCATTACCATTGTATACAAAACAAACTAAAATGAGCAAAATAAACCAAAACGAGACTAAAAATCAGTGGAATGAACTAAAACAAGCAGATGTATCACCAAAGTGAACAAAAACTTACCAAAAACTAAAACAATGGCCCATAAAATTCAAAGAAATTAGTAAAATAAACAGAAATGAGCAAACAACTAAACAAAATTGACTAAAATAGCAAAAAAACCAAAGTGAATGAAAATTAGCAAAATTATCAGCAAAATAAACCAAAATGAAAAGAATAATCAATGAAATGAACTACAATGAGCAGATTTTGCACAACAAAAACTTACCAAAAACTAAAACAATGACCCACAAAATGAATAGAAATTAGTGAAATATTCAGAAAAACAAACAAAAATGAGTGAGATAATCAACAAAAGAAACAAAAATAAGGAGAGTAATCAACAAAATGAGCTAAAATGAATAGATTTATCACCAAAGTGAACAAAAACTTACCAAAAACTAAAAGAATGACCCACAGAGTGAATAAAAATGGGCAAAATGATCAACAAAATAAATGAAAATGAGCAGGTTAATCAGTCCAATGGATTGTGACTAATCCAACTGATCCAAAAATAAACCAAAATGAGTAAAATAATAAACAACCAAATCAGCAACATAAACAGAAGCACAGTGAACAAACATGAGAATTATAAAGACGCTGAACAAAAATAACAATAACTGATCAAAATGGCCCATAAAATGAATAAAAATTGGCAAAATAAGTATCCAATAAAAGCGTCAATAAAGTAAACAACAAACTGAACAAAGATGATCAAAAGATGACCTAAATAATTTTAAACATGAACAAAAATTGAGCAAAATATCTAAAAAAAGAAACAAAAATGTGCTAAATAATGAACAGAAATAGGCAAAACAAACAAACAAAATGAACAATGATAAATCACTAAAATAAGGATGCAGCATGGCAAAATATGCAACAAAATAAATAAAAATGAGAGTACAATGAACTAAAATGAGCAAATTTATTACCCAGTTGAACACAAATGACCAAATGCTTAAGAAAATGACCCACAAAATGAATAAAAATTGGCAAAATAATCAAAAAATAAAGAACATGAACAAAGTTATCAACAAACTGAACAAGATAATGAACACAAACTGGAACAAGACGTCGACAAAATGAACCTTTACATCACCCCGACTGACCAACATGGACGTTTGTGGGCATTTATATAATAACATCATACTTGCCCATGATGGTGATTTCATTCAGCGTGTAGCTGTTCCTTATGGCATGTCTTTATTTTTAAGGTTTATCTTTTCAAAATCCTGTGTTTGTAATTTGTAGAAACCGTTTGTAATTAATTGTTGAAGGTCAACATGGAATGAGTCCTCTGCTGTTCAACAAATCCTGGTGCAAGATGGCATTACTCATTAAAAAGACAAAAGTCATTAAGTGCATTTCATAAACATATTTTATATTTATCTAGAGGTTGTTTGAGCACAAGGAATCTGCTGACAAATGAGGCCAATGAATGGCAGAGTTCTGGGTGATTTGTTTTTGTTACTCCTCATAGTGCAAAGTTAAGATTAGCAGCAATATATGAATAAAGACAACGTAAAGGTAAATACACCACTTCTTGTTTCAAAAGCTGAGAGGATGGAAGAGATCAAAGGTAAGTAGTATTTGAATACATTTACTCCTTTACAAGTACTTGAGTAGTTTTTGAGGGTATTTCTGAGGTTAGTTTTTTCTAGACAATAGTTTTACTCTTACTCAGTTACACTTGTGAAGAAAAACATGTACTTTTACTCAGTTAAATTTTGTTCCATCTCAGTGAGTGGGGATAAAAAAGGATGACATCTAAAATAAATAACAAAATAACAAAAAATCATCATAATAATAATAAAAAGAATAAAATTTTAAAAATAACTGCAGAATAAAGTAAATTATCAAAATTAATAATCTAAGTTAAAAAAATGAGCAGTATTTTCAATCACAAAAATGTACAAAATGAACAACAAAATTAACAACAAAAAAACCCAAAATGAACACATTAAGCCAAAACGAAAAAAGAAATGAAGTAAAATAATGGAAATGAACAATGTAGGAAAGAAACTGAAGAATAAATATCCACAAAATAAGTAACAAAGCCAGCAAAAATGATCAAAATAATCAAGGAAGTTAACAAAAACTGAGCAAATACTGAGTAAGAAAATTAGTAAAAGTGAACAAACTGAGCAACATTGGCAAAATAAAATGAAATAATCAAGTACTGTATGTTGAAAAATGAAGAAACTAACCAACAAAACTGAAGAAAAATTAGCAACAAAATGATCAAAAATAATAAAAAATACAAAAAACAATGGCTAGAGAATCAAGTAAATTCTCTAAATGATTTAACTAAGTAACATAATGATCAAATATTAACAAAAGATAATCATACAAATGCACAAAATTATCAACAAAATTAACGAAACAATATAACAAAGCCTCTGAATAAAAATCCACATATAAAAAAGAAATAGCAAAAATGACCAAAATTATCAAAGAAGTTACCAAAAGCTGCAAGAAAATTAGTCAGATTGAATAAGTTGATCAACATTGATACACTACAATAACAATATAATTAAAAAGTTGAAAAATGAAGAAACTAACCAACAAAAATGAACAAAATATGAAACAAATTCATCAAAGAAATGAACAAATATTAACAAAATGTTTGAACATAATATACACTGCTCAGCAAAAATTAAAAATCACACACGAATATTTTGTTGGACGCCTTTATCTTTGATTACAACACACATTTGCTGCTGCATTGATTCAATAAGCTTCTGTAATGTCTCCACATTTATTTACGTCCAGAGTTGCATGCATTTTTTGCCAAGATCTTGAATTGATGATGGGAGAGTCGGACACTGTGCAAAGTCTTCTCCAGCACATCCCAAAGA
>JAQQAE010002823.1:0-21466 GCA_029823295.1 Pseudamia nigra | reverse complement strand
TCACAGATTCATCAGCTGGACGTCACAGTCATTCCTTTTAAAAGGCAACACCACCTTCCCTTCAGCCTGTCTGTCTTTACCTCCTCTCGTCTTCATCTTCATACTGTATGACTTCACAAAGCCTCTTGTACTTCTCTTCTGTTTTTCCTCTCTGGCTCGTTTTTTGTAACTTTTGTTTGATTAAAAGCCACATACAGAGCATCAAGTATGTCATCGCCTCTATGTCCAACATTGTGCTTGTATTGCGCACAAATGCCGACAGCAGAGTTTCAGGATGCGACTCCACATATGACTCCACCTACACGGATAGTACCTGCTTGTAATAGAAAAGCAACTGAGCCCAGTAGAACCGAGCTGAGTCGAGCTGAGTAGATACTAATGGAAAAGCGGCATAATAGTCACACCTAGTCTACAACAGAGGTATACATTCTAAAGAATGGGTTTTAGGTCTTGGAACATGTATTTGCACCGAAACATGACTATGGACGCTGGTGAGCATGTGGTCAGATTGACGCAGGTGTGGCATGTTTTCATTGAAGTCGTACTGTCACTAACAATTATGGTAGGAATAGCAATTTTATTTGGATATGCGAGGCCTATAAAAGCAAACAAAAAAAATTTAAATTTCGGAATTTGTCGTCATGTTTTGTCTGGCTGCAAATCTTTGTGAACCCAACCACAATGTGACATTGCAGTGAGACAATGCACATCCACATACGGCGATTGTCATGATTGAATTCTTAAGACTGAATAATGTTGGTACACTTCCCTGGGCAGCATTCTCATCAGATATGCCGCCCATAGAACAATAGAACACTTGTGGGATAATCTGGATCAGTGTGTGCAAGCACATACCCCCATCCCGAACACTGTTGTTCAGCTTCACTACGGAGTGGCAGTGGTGCCATAAATGCCATAAAGATTAGCAACATTAAAGCTGCTGTACGTACCTTTTTTAGTCATAATTGTTGAAAGTATTGCTAAATTGTGGTAGTAGGACATCAATACAGTCATGTAGGAGGAAAAATGCATCACCTGCAGCCTGCAATATGATTTTCAAAACTCCAACGCTCTCACTCAGTTCCACCAATGAGTGATAAGCTGGGTGTCAATCATTCTCACGCACACACTCAAGATACTTCTTGCACCTGCATTATGTATTGGGCATGCGCTGCTGCAGTTGTAGCGAGTCGCTGAGAAACAAAGGACCCATGGACATAACAGTTCCTACTTTAGCTACGGCTTACACAGAAAGAAAGAGAAGCAAGAAAACAACAGTGGCTGATCAGATCTGGCACCACTTTGCCGATCACCAGCACCTCTCCTGTCACTGGGACACAAGTGGCCTCACACGCCGGTCACCTCGTGATCTGTGCACTGGCAGAATACAAGTGGCCTCACATACCAGTCACTGATCAGTGTTCTGATGCTGGAGGTTTACGTATCACTAATTCTACTGATCAGCATGGTTTAAAACACTTTAGTGTCTGTTCACCTTGCTCTGATATGTATTTGTTGTGTTTTTTTTTTACTTTTCATGTCAACTGTGAAAGGCTGTTGTTTCATACTACATTCACGGGGTTGGAGAATGAGCGCTTTATGTGTAAAAATTTTCAGGCTGTCCTGGATTTTCCCCAAGTTACAATCTGCAGCTTTAATTGCAGCACATGGTGGTCATACATGTTATTGACTGTATTCTGATCCAGAACATGGAAGTCATTGCTCTCTACTCAAAATGCTTTCATTTACCATTGTTTGTCACACTTTGTGTATATTGTGTATATATTGTACATGCAAAGCATTACAGTGGAACCCTGGGTTATGAGTGCTTTGGCACACAAATTTTTCAGATTACGTACGAGTAAGACATTGGGCAAAGTTTTGTACTGGCTCACGAGCAAGAACTTGGGCTGCGAGTAAATTTCTTCTTTTTTTTTTGCCCTTTTTTCACCAGAAATAGTGCTTCATTTTGTGTTTTCTCATCATGGGGCCTAAGAAGGATGCTAGTGGTAAGAAGAAAACCTGTAATATGATCTCGATGCAAGTGAAAGGACACGGGCGAATCTGTCCGCAGTTAAAGGGGTTTGTACGGTGTATCTTTAAATATTATATTTCACCAAAGAATAAAAGAAAACTCAACTTTTTCGAACCCCCAAAATACCATCAGAAATGAAATGAACAAAATCAACAGAGATACTCTGTCAGAATGAACTTATATTTGTAATATGAATTCAAAACAAAATCACAAACTCCACTCAACTTAAGATGGGTCGCGCAGTCACGAACACTTAACCCAGACACGCAGGACAAATTCCCCACCACATGTCCTGTTTAGCGTCCGGTCGCAACTCCAGATTCCTCTATCCAGATACATCCATTGGAAGAATAAAGCAAAAAAAGGGAATTATAATCACCTCAGGTGTGTGTGTGAGATGAAAAAATAAAAACACTCCAAGAAAGTGCACACTGGTCATGTATTAGAACGAGTAAATGACATTTGCATCACCCATTTTCGTAACATTTTAAGGAGTAAGTAGAGGCAAACCTCTTTGGATTAATTGGTTTTACATGTATTCTTATGGGAAAACCGTTCCCGGCTCATGAGTTTTTCGCTTCACGAGCTTGATCCCAGAACGGATTAATCTCGTAACCCAGGGTTCCACTGTATTACAATATACTTGCATTTCTTTTGTTGTTCAGTATATATTTTAGATTATTCGTAGCCACATTTAGCTTTGCACACTCACGGCATTCCCTTATCTGATTCACAAGTCCCCCAGAATGGATTTCAATTCAGAGGTGAGTTAATTTCTGCGATTTTTTTGCCTTCTTTAAGTGCTTTACACCATCTTGTCTTGTCTTGCCTTGACTTGTGCGGAGGAAGGGTGGGCACGGAGGCAATACTTCTAATGCTTCTAGATGTACTGTACTGTACAAATCCATATTAGAGCAAGAAACACGCAGTTAAGTTGAGAAAAGGCAGTCCACCATTACTTTAACAACTGAAGGTCAGTCAATCTGAAAATGTGCAGAACTTTGAAAGTGTCTGCAAGTGCAGTCGCCAAAACCATTAAACACTATGATGAAACTGACTTTCATGAGAACCATCCCAGCCACTGAAACCACCAATTTATGGCATCCCAGATAGCATTTGATGATTTTGCTGAATGCACATGGGGGTGCACTCAAAGTTCTTGATTGATATCCTTTTCTTACAGTAATGATCAGCTGTTTTTTTCTTTTTACTTAACTGACTGTTTTGTGCAGTAGTTGTAGTAGCACTAATAATGCCACTAATTGAAGTGGAAGGTGTATTCAAACTTTTGACTGCCACTATACTGTATGTCCATATTATAATCCATATTTTCAATATATGCATATTTATTTTGCTGACTGTATAATTCACCACTTTTTTCAAAATTGGTGAATTTTTTTTTATAATATTCCAAGTTAGAATAACCACACAACATACATGATCTGCTAGAGGTTAATCAATGGTTTGTTTTTAAGGGGTAATATATTACTAGATTCTTGTCGAAAATTAAACTAAATGCAACTAAATAAGTGTAGAACTGAATATGAGACTAACTGGTGATTTTTATCTTTTAAGCTAGTTTTTAGTCACACTAGCCACCTGTTAGTGAAGCTAAAGCCAGGGTTGATCATTTGTAAATTATCCTAATCTGTAATGCCCACTCGTAGAAGTCTGTCAAAAATAATAGAGGATGAAGAAGCAGATAACACTATGAAGTAGTGTGAGTTTATGGAACTTTCATAATCGCTGCTGATGAAAATGTATCTGACATGACTCAGAAATTATGCTTATAACTAAAGTTAAGTTGATTCATATTACATTTAGTGACATATAGCCCAGTTATGTCATTTTAAATAAAATAATGTGGCGATTAGTGAGAGTGAATGTTCCAAACCTGAGGATCATATGTCCTTTATGCAGTGTTTTATATATAGTCCACACTGCTTTTTTCCATCACAGTAGCAGGAAATTAACCTCCACTCACTAACTACTGTGGTGTTGAGCAGGGCTAGCTGTTATACAGAGTTTTGTGCTGTACTAAGGTGCTCTGTGTAAGCCACTGCTCATTTCCAATTGCTCACCAAATGTGACAAAGATTTAAAGTGCATAAACTCAGTGAAAAGCCTGTGATGCATGGACCTGAATGGCTCAAACGTTTCCACACTTCTCTGTATGTTGAAATGATAATCAACATGTTACTGCATTGTGAAGGTGTATGCATGGTAGCATGTAAACGAGAAGATACCGTAAGTGGAGTATTCATTTTTATTAGCCACCTTAACCTTTTTAGTAGGAACACTGTAAATTAGAGTTGCACAATTAATAAAATCACAATGATAATCACAAAGTAAGTGTGTGTACTCTACAGTATGTGCAATTTGAAAGTCCAGAAAGATCCACGTAGGATTAAGGGTGATTTTACAGATCATGTGTTGGTTATTTTGGTAGCATTAAATTTTTTATATAATTTTGATAGTTTATTTGTCTATTTTCTTGATGATTTTCATTCTGGTAATTTTTTAAAATCTTTTTTTGCTCTTTGGGTGATAATTTGAGTCAGCTGTTTGTTTTGTTCATTCATCTCTGTAGAAATTGAAAAAATGTATGCACTTTTCTTGCTAACTAAGCAAGTCAACTCAAATCCAAATCACAGTAGTTGCAGTGAGACTTTTTTTTTTTTTTTTTTTACAAAATTATGTGATCCTACTGCAAATATAGTGAAGAATGTAGTAACTTTCTAGAAGTTAAACACTGAAATTCCTTCTTTTTTTGCTGAAGTTGAAGAATTACTCAACTCTGGACCATTATATTTGCCTTTATGTCTTAAATATAACGTCCCTTATGTCATTTCTAACTTATCTGTACTTAATATATTAGATTATTTGACAAAACGGAAAAAATTCCATTTGTGTCTGAGCTCTGCATCCATAAGTGATCCAGTAAGACATCCAAACGGGAGTGTCCATATTTCTCTTTGCCTTTCAGTCTGTCCAGTGTCTTCCAGTAAATGGAGGATAATTTTAGAGCGATAAAGAGCCCAGAGGATATCGAGGGAACACACACGCACACAAACACACACCCACATACACACACACACACACACACACACCCCCCCACACACACACACACACACACACACACAGTCCCTCATTCCCTGTTGCACCTGCTGACCTCACAGGATCCACTGAGATCGGCTACTGCTGAGTGTGCGGCTTCTACACACACACGCACACACATTCATACACACATACACGGGAATGCTTGCACACTTTGACTAATAGGCCTAATGCTTCCTGAAGAGGGCCCAGTGCTGCATTAGCTACGGATGTGGGATTGATTTAGAAACTGAAAGCCTTCTAGTGTGTGTGTGTGTGTGTGTGTGTGTGTGTGTGTGTGTGTGAATGTGTTATGCATGCAGCAGTGTGTGTCTGCATGTGTCCCCACACCACCCAACATTAGGCTAACCGTCTATTCAAAAGTAATACACACACATAGATGTGTAGAGCTGGACGATGTAGCCAAAACTGATCTCATGATAAAAAATTTCATATGAGTCTGTATTGATAATTATCAAAGTATAAAGCCTAAAGAAAATGTTTGGTCCTTAGTGGAAGTTGCAGAATCCCAATGGTTATTAGTGGTTTTAATTTATTAGTAAAAGATACAACATGACAAAAAATACCTGAAAGACAAAAAAGAAAAGATGCAAAAATAACAAAATGATGCATAGAGATGAAAATGATGTAAAAGGCTCCAGACGATGAAAACGACATGAAAGAAGCAACAAAATGAAAAAGTTCAAGAGAAGGGATAAGAAGAAATAATCAAGACAATTAACAAACATGAACACACACAGAAAAAAACAAACTTATAGAATTTGCTCAATAAAAATTAGGTAACTATTTGCATTAATTTGGTTTGATGAGATTTTTCCCCAAGTTTTGAGTAAAGTGTAACTAAATTTAACGGGTATAACATTTAAAAAATTAGGTCAAATCTACCTAACATATGCCAATAGGTCACACAAAAAATGACTCATAAAAAGTTTTCAGCATAACATGACTTATACAAGGAAAATGAGTTTTACTTGAAAATTTGTCAGACACAGGAGACATATCTTTATTGTCATACATACAAGCCCTGAAGAGCATTGGACAACCACTGTGTGGAGACTTTCACCTTCCAAAATCTTCTGAAGCTCCGGGGATTCGAAGCATCAACCTTCTGCTCATGAGCTCATTTCTCCAGCCTTGAGACCACCACTGCATTTCAAAAAATGAACATACCAAAGCCCTTTTTCACCCAGTACTGTATGTTTTACTCATTTTTGAATACTTCAAATATAGCTGAGGTTTTTTTTCCCTTGTGTTTGAAACCTTTTTATGCCAATGAATTCCTACATTATTGAACCAACCAGTTCTATGGTCTATGGATGGAAAAATACCTATCAAGATACGTATTTAAACGAACAGCATATTTTGAATCAGGGCTGCACAATTTGGTGAAAAAGTCATATTGTGTTTGTTGAGGTCAGTAGTGCACTAAAGGAAATGATGTTTTACTCATGTAGAAATGTCAAATCAAGTCTACAAAGGAGCACAAAAACACCAAAGTAAGGAACTTTAAAAAATACAAAAGCAAGTTGTAACTTAATTTTTCATGTTTCACACAAGATCTGTCACAGGACAGCAGAGGTTGAGTTGATTTTCATGTTCTGATCCTAAGTGTTAGATTTTCCTTTTATTTTAATCCAATTATTGTAATTATGATTGCAATGTTACTTATTGTGCAGACCTACCTGATAGCCAACCATACACTACACAGCCACTGATCTTTACTTATTCTAATAATTAGAATAATATTAATAAAGACCACAAACTAAAGCACAACATCGGTACGTTTCTCCATGAACAAAAGCACTACATCAATAAAATGAATGTGCAATAATGAAAAACACAATTCACCAAATGATGGAAAAGTGATATATGAAACAAAAAAATGAACAAAATACTTAAGAATATGACCAAAAATAAGAAGAATAATTAAGAAAATAAACACAATTGTGAATACAGTAAACAAAATGAACAAACTGTGAAGGAAAATGAACAAAGATTAACAGTGTGAACTAAAATTCAAGAAAATAAGGAGAGGAAAAAAATAAGCCAAATTAAACTCCATGAAAAAATGAAGAAATGTTATTAAAGGAATAATTATGAAAGGATTTAAAGAGCTGTGAAAGACAAAAACTATGCAAAAGACAAGAAAGGCATGAAATAATAAAAATAGAAGGTGAAAATAATCCACAAAATCAGCAATAATCAATTAGCAAGCATGAACACAGTTTAAAAAAGAAAACAACAAAAAAACATTTCTCAACAAGTTGACCAAAATAAAATGTGTATTAACCAAAAAGGAACAAAAGTGAAGAAAAGTCACCGAAATGCCAAGTACGCTGAATAGAAAGTCCACAATATTTAAGAAAATAAACAGAATTATCAGGAAAATTAACAAAATAATCATGAAAATGAGATAGAAATTAAAGGAACATCCAAGAAAGTAAGCAAAAACAGATGAAAAAAGATGACATGATTAAACAAAAGTGAGAAAATATGAAAAGGCCAATATCAAAAGCATTCATTAAAATAATGACCAAAATAATGAAGAAAATGAAAAATAATGGTCATTATAATAACAAAAAACCTTCAACCCAAGCAAAATAGGAATCAAAATTGATGAAAATATAAAGAAAATTAGCTAAATTTACACAATAAGCAACATGAAAAGAAGACGAAATAATTAAGTGAAATTTAAGAAGTCATCAATGAAATTACCAGGACAATTAAATACTATATTAAGCAAAATGAACAATAATGGTTACAAACAATAAACACAAAATTTATCAAAAAAACCTGAAAAAGAGACTCCAGAATTTGCTCAAAATAAAAAAAAACATGAATTATACAAAACAATTAGGAAAATGAGGAATCATTATAATACAATAAAATCTTGAACCAAACAAAACAAGAGCCAAAATTGAAGCAAAAATAAAGAATATGAGCAAAATAATCAAGAAAACAAACAATTAAAAAAAGAAAGTTAACAAAATTATCAGGAAAATGAGGAAAAGTTTCATTCTGTGTTCCTGCCCCTTGCTTGTACATTTGTGTGGTGTGCGGAAATGTCCAATGTAGCGCTTTATTCGGGTTGTTTCTTGCTGTGACATGTCAGGAGATAAGTGCACGAAGGTTTTTCGCAGGGACAAAACAGCAATCATGTGGCCTTGTGAAGATATCCTCCAACTCGCTCTAACTACTGAAGCATAATATTAGCTTTGGTGGAGCTGGGGCTGTGGATGTGTCCCTCATCTCCGACATTATTGTTCTGTGGAAGTAACGCTGGAAGGACGACAACATTAGCGATCAATAACTGTTTGAATGTATCACACTTATACTTTAGTGCGTTATGATTCTAATAGGAAACCTTAATATATCTGAATACCTGTGGGTTCGACATGAGTTAAACATGAAAATGAGGCAAATAATCTAAAAAAAATGAACAAAATAACAAGAAAATGAACAACAAAAAGCATCAAAATGAACAAAGATAAGCTAAATAATGAAGAAAATGAACCAAATAAACAAGAAAATGAATCAAATATACAAGAACATTAACAAAAACAGCATCAAAAGGAAAATGAGCAAAGTTATCAAGAAAATGAACCAAATAAACAAGAAATTAACAAAAATTATCACAATGAATGAAAATTATTAAAAACAATCAAGGAAATGAACCAAAATGGGACCAAGCATTCATAAACTGACATATGACACATGTCTGAATCTGACAATTATAAGACTACACAAATGAAGATTTAACTTATTTTGACTCATTTTTGAGTCCAAGTGATCCAAATAGCACAAAATCAATAAAAAATCAAGCAAAAATAACCACAAAACACCTAAAACAAACAAAATAATCAAACAAATATTGAAAATTAACGCAACACTAACCAAGAATGTGACCCAAGTTGCATATGTCACAGTTCTTGTATGAACAAGAATTACATATAGTAAAGGGAAAAAAAGTAAAACAACCCAGGACATTTTTTATATTTTCCAAAGTAGCTACATTTAAAAATTGTGTTTTGTATTAATCTGGGCCTGGTACCATGTATAAACATACCTTGTTATTGTGCTTTCAATACTAAGCTATTCAAATAATACACAGGTTCATATATTCATGTCCTTTATTCATATTTTTATTTTAAACATGTTATTATGTATTAAAAGACATTTCAATCTGTGGGGAAAAATGTGGAGCCAAAAACAAAAAAAATTATTGAATTAACCAAAAATTTCATGACCCCTATGAAGTATCCCTGTGGACCCCTTAGGTGTCACGGACTCCCTGTTGAAGCCCTCTTCTCTTCTTTAAAGCACATTAAGAACGCATGGAATGGCATAAATGAACTCAACTGTGATTTGAAATCCATTCTGGGTGACTCATGAATCTGATGAGAGAATGTTATGAGTGTATAAAGCTGTCATCAAAGCTAAATGTGGCTACTTTGGACTACAATACAAAACATATTCTGCTGTTTAACATTTTTTGTTATTACATAATTCCATGTGTGTTCTTTCACACTTTGGATGTCTGCAGTATTAATGTACAATGTTGAAAAGAATAAAGACAAAGAAATACCACTGGAGGTGAAGGTATGTCCAAACTTTTGACTGATAGTGTAACTACTTATAACTGATGATGAATCCTGTGAATTTAAACTGTTTTACTGGAGGGGCAGAACCGCATTTTACTAATACTTAGAGAGTCGAATCCCTTCCCATCTGCCTGAAATCTAAGCCTGTGGCTACAATTATAATGACAGACTGATATCAAACCTCAGCATGAAACAATGTGAAGCTAAATGAAGAAGCAAAGAGGCTGTGGTGCATTGGGAGGAAATCTGTAATGAAACCAGGTGACCGGCAAAAGATGCTGGTAGAAACAACGAGAATGAGGGCAGAAGAGGAACGGGTTAAAGTGTTTCGAGAGCAGAGGAGAGGGTGAGGTGGCCTGGGGGGAGGAGAAAAGAAAGAGCAGAGAAACAGAAAAGCAGACGCGGAGGAGGTGGGGAATTGATGAAGCAGAAAGCTGGGTTACTCCTGCTGTGAATCTATGTGTCTTTGCTGTGTGTTTGTGTGTATATTCGTGTGTGTGATGCCACAGAGAGTGTGTGTGAATGGGTATGAATGGCAGGCTCTGGCAGTAAATGAAACTGTTTATCAGATCAATATGGCCATCATCTCCCAGATGACTGTGGCCTCTACTGAAGAGCAATCATAAATCACAACCAAATGTGGAGGGCACCGATCTATACCAGCCCTGTGTGTCTCTGTGAGAGCGTGTGTTTACCTGGTCATGATGTGCACAAGCAGCCATGCTTCACGATGTTTCTGCAGTTTCTAACCCTATGTGGATGATGTGTGCGTACTTCCTAAATGATGTTTCTCCTGACAATCCAGAGCTGAGATTTGAGATGGTGCAGTCACGAAATGGAGACGCAACCAGGACGGACCACACCTTAAAGCAGATCGACAAAGTTGAATCTGCATATAATACATGATTAACAAACAAAGCACAGCCTATAGTGGAACTGCACTGACATGTAGCACAGTAGCCATATTCTAACCGTGGCGTACAGTATCGTCTGTCCTCCTCTATAGGGTTAACAAGTGTACTCTTGTTCTGTGTCTCTCAGCCCCTGGTGCTCACTCTGAATAATGTAGCTCCTGATATCAGTGACAAGAGTCTCGAAACCAAAATAGCATCTTGAGCGCTGATAAATATAGAAGGTAATTAAATCGGCAGCAGGAGAGAGACAGAGAAAAGCCTGGAAAAAGGGAAGGTCTGTTTTATGTACCGCGGCTAAAGCTCCCCTCTGTAGCAAACCATACGAGACCATTTGGACAAGAACGAGTCAAAAACTGATGTCTGCTGCGCATTGTTTTTAATAAAATCCATAGTGACACGTATCATTATTTTGTTGTGAGTAGCTTTGCGTACATTTTTGGACTTCAAGGTTAATCTGGGTGCGTTTTAAGGCCTGCCACAAGCACAGTGAGTCAGCACTATTTCGCCGGTTGGTTCTCAGGAGACCTAGGCATGTGTGCACACTCGCTGCCATCTGCCTCTTGCCAGTCTCTCTTGGCTTTTTCCCTGCCTTCCTTTCTGCACTCCATCCCTACCTCAAGTGATTCTACGTGCACCTTTTTGTCAAAGCTCATGGAGAAACTGACAAATCGGGGATCAATCCTGACACGGTTGCAGAGGAAGTCGGAGAAGTGGGGTGAAAGGTTGTGTGTGGGGGGGAGTCCTGCTTGTCAGAGCAACCAGGCCCCATCTTGACATGATCCCCTCTGGGGAGTGTGTGTGTAAGTGTGTGAGTGTGTCCATTCAGTGTGACATGTTGTGACAGAAACTGACTGACAAGCCCCTTTGCAGCCCAACACCAGCCGCTGCAAAGACTAATGATGACAGCTCTCAGGCTGTACACATACTGCTTTCTTCTTCTCTCACACTCACACACACTCACCCTGTCTTTCAATCTCACTCTCTTTGTCTTGTGTCTTCCCCTCGACTACTCTTCCTCTGTCACACGCCCACACAGACAATGGCATCCTGTGTATCGTCTCCCTGACACAAAGGCGCACACACTTACACTAATGCAAACACACACTCACATACACATTAACAGTCATGCATGCAGTCATAGTGATCTTCACAACAAATATTTCCCAAAGACACACAAAAGCCACACTTGTATTGTCTGTCTTTTCTCACAGACACTCTCTTTTTCTCACACACACACACTGCATTACTCTCTCTGTCTTGGAATTTTACATTTTGATGAAGGAGGAAGCACGACATCCAATCAGTGGAGCCAGAGCAGGGAAAGACCATGTGAGCACAGACAGCAGGGTGATCCGCAAGCGGCTTCACAGAATGTTATCAGGAGCTCTACCCCACAGTGTCCCCTTGTCTCGGCACTATGAGTGGTATGATCTGCCAGGCTCGATAAGAACCCCTCCTCCATGTCTCCCGCCCCCCTCTGTCAGTGCAAGGGTGTAGCTACTGATCCTATACTACAGCAAAGAGAGTGTGTGTGAAGAAGGAGGAGGGACATCAGGTGTCACAGCTCTGCAACCCCAGCTGAGACTGCATTACCACGACAACCAGCTCCAGGGGTGCCACCAGGTGAGTCTGAGGACACACATCCTCTCACACGCTGCACATGCACACTCTTAAGTAGACACTTTCACATAGTACAGGAATACAGGATTACACACACAGGTGTGCAGGCACTGATGTGCTTCAGGATGGATGTCAGTCTCTAAAGTGCTGTTGCATTTTGTGTTTCAGTGCAAAATGTGTCAGTGAACTAACTGTCAGTAACACTGTGTATATGTTTGTAGCAATGCCACAATGTACAGTATATGTGTGTGTCTGTATGTACGCCATCCCTCCCAGTGTGGTGGTGGGAGACAAAGGGTCCCCTCTGTCTGGCGCTGTGGCATCATTCACACAGCTGCCACCGATGGGTGGGAAAGGAAAGTTCACTCCGTCAGTAATCATGTCTGATTGGAAAAAGAAGTCAGAAAAGAAGATCCCCTCCAGCATCACTGCCACCTTAACCCCCTCTACTTTCAATCCCTCCCACCCATTACTGTCGAAACACTCCTGACTCATGGTGATAGGAGGACACGGTCGCAGCAGATGATCACCCGGTAGGTAGGTGGGGGTGCGTTCTGAGGACACGGAGGCTGAGAGAGAGTGAATGGAGAGGTGGGGTTGGGGGTAGCAGTCATGACACTAGGACTATGGTAACACGAGAGACATTAAGAATGAGATTAAAACATATTTGTTCATTGGGGAAGGCTGTCGGTGTTGGGGGGTAGGGGAGGGTGTCATCTGCCATGTAGATGACTGTCAGTGTGCATGCATGTATGGGCACATGTGAGACATGGAGAAGAAAACGAAGAACATGATGTGTTGAACTGTCGACCACTGCTGACCGCTGAACCCAGACAAAGGGTGGCGGATCATATGTGCAGTCTCGTGCCATATGCTGAGTGAGTGTGGATGTGGGTGTCGGGGGAATGAAAGCAGGGGTTATATGTTGAATGATCACAGTTATCCTCTATAACCATGTGCATAGAGCATTTTTGATGCCTGAGATTGTCCCATTTGTCTCTACACAGTACATGTGCGCATTGCGCTGCTGCCGTGCTTGGTCCTTTTCTCCCTTTCAGTCCCTGACGCCCTTTTTCACCCCATCCAGTTTGACAGCAGGTCATCATACCTCCATGACTGTCACACTGCTTTACAGCACCAGATCATTGACAATGGTATAGACTGCTCTAACCCCCTCCATATGACACCAGTTTATCAATCCCCTCTTTGTTTCATCACACTGTAATAGATGCTCTTATCCTTATTTGGCCTCTGTTAAATCCTGCTCATGTGATTGCAGATCTTTAGAGGGGGGTGGTGTAGTCTAATGAAGCATATAATGCTGTACATTGGGGTTTATATAAATACTGTATAACGCTGATATTAAGTGGCATTTATCTGTATTTAATGAAATGATCATCTTCATCAAGAAACATAATATTTGTTGTAAAAGCAGAAAGGAGTGATTTCTTTCACACTCTAGTCTTGTGACATTTATCATTTAGTATCAGGTCAAGGCCACAGCAAAGTTTAAAGAGGGTGGAGACCTGGGCTTGAACTCATGTACATGCCAAGCAAAGAGGAGTGTGCCTGAAAAAACGCAATTTATAAACTGAATAGGTCAGAGTTTCTGACGAGGGATGATTTATGTATCTCCCAGGTGTGTGCTGTATACAGCACACAAACTATATTTTATCCCATTGTTTGTTGAAAAATTGAGTTAACGGTGATCAAACTGCACAGTAAAAAATGATGGCGACAAGAACAAGCTGTACATTTTTCTTTTCAGTGCCCTTCTCTGCTCTCCTTCTCTCTCTCTCCCTCTCTGTCTCTCTCTCTCTTCTTTTTGATTTTAGTCCATTTCTCACCATTCCCTGTTTTCTCTGAGCACACACTCACTCCCCCCCGCCACATGTATGTACTGTCGAGCTGTAGGGTGTGCCCCCCCACACCCTCCCCTGCCGACATACATTAAAACGAGCCATGTAGCGTACATGCATTGATGCCATGTGGAATTCACACATGGCTGCATGATCCCTGGCTGTTATATACGTCCTGGTTTACAATGTGGGGCCTCTGTTCTCAGAAAAGATATCAAACATACACAATTAGATTCCTCTTCAATATGGTGAATACAATGACGGGGGGGTAAATTGTACCCAATGTGAACTGGCACATTGAAGCATATAGCATGTCTGTGATGCTGATAAAATATACCGTAAGCTACAATTACCCTAATTGAACATTCCAGAGCAGCCTTGCAAAATGGCTGCCGAGCCGGCACACTGTCTGTGATGGCCGACAAGAGTGTGTAGGTCTGAGGTGTGTGCATGTATAGCTACGAGCATCATGTGTGTATGTGTCTGTTTATATACATGTGTATTCTTGCCTGTGTACGTGAGAATAATCCTGCGTTTTGCTTTTTTACTGACTGCATTGTGTCAGGGGGGTAAGTCTGCACTCACCAGAGATCTCTGCTAATCCATAATTACCAGCCTCAGTTATACCTAGACTGGAGGAACCATTACGTTAAACCGCCTTACTGTAACAGTTGAAGATTGTGTTTCCGTGGTACCTTCAAGGAACATCCTCCATTTAGCATTGAAAAAGCTCCCCGCTTTAGATTGCAGTGACACAAGGAGTTGCTGAATTTTTTTTTAGGTTCATGAACACCATCTTTGGAAGGTCAGCACTTTCATAGACGACCATTAAGGCACTGAATGGGTTCTGCTAAAACAGCTGACCTTGTTGTTTCTTTACAGCTTTCTGCCTCGCCAGTTCAGCTACCCAGCCAGTCGTCTACCCATCCATCAGCCTGGCCCGGCTGGTCCTGCCCTGCCCTGCCCTGCCCTGCCCAGAGCTGGCAACCTGCAAGAGTCATCCGGGTTAGTGCTCTTTTGGCACGCCTCTGTGCCAAAATTATCTGCAAGTACTAGGCAGGGACTTATAAATTTATAGGTCTGCACTTAAACCAAAGGCCAGACAATCAAATATTATACTAACATAAGAATGGGAGGCTAGGGCATCTATAAAACACTGTTCCTGATTTATAGCAGTCAATAGGACAAGTCAAAGGGTGCAGAATGGTGTTATTGTAGCACAAAAACCAATGTCTCATTGTAATCTTAGAGGAGATATTGAGTGATGGCAATTTTGTGGGTTTGATTTGTGCTCAAATCTCTTTATGCTTTGACAAAAAAAGAGAGCAATGACTTCTCTAAGGTCTTTAGTCTATTTTTTCCCGCATCAATTCTCTTGTGACACTATTCCAATATTATAACTATTATGAAAGAGCAGCTTCAGAGATGGTTACTGTTTTACACACACAAGAAACCACACATACTTTTGCACAGCAATGAGCAGCATTCTCTCATATAAATGCCCACTTCTTTTTTTCTTAAGCTCATGTATACACACACGCACACACATTCACGCACACACATAGAGCCCAGATTATAAGCATCACTGGATTAAGTTTAAGCTGTGGCGTTTTGCTAATAATTCAAATACTGCAAGTGTTTGCATTTTCTGCAGTTCATCAGGGAGATGCTGTAAAAAGACAAAGCTGAACTAAATGACTACTAGAGCTTAGGCCTTATCGCAAATGTGTGGGTGTGCGGCTTGTGTGTATGTGTGCGAGCGTGAGAGAATGCGTGTGAATGCGAGCGCAGACAGTCTTGAATGTGACAGCCGAGGCTTACACAGGAAAAAAATCTCTGCCGCTGTTTCGAATGCATTTGTCAAGCAAAAGTGCGGCCACAGCGTCCCCACTGAGTGGCAGAAAGACAGCAGAGTAACACTCTGGAGCGGAGTGATGAATATAAACCGCTGTACGTTCACATGCATCTGACTGGAACTGGGTGTGTCTGAAGATGTGTTTCTGCACAGGTGTGAGTAAAAAAGAGAGTTTATGAGACAGCACTACTTTTGACTGAAATCATATCTTTTTAAAGTTATATTCTTCTTGACCTTTTCCTTGCTAAGTATCAGACATAGTGAATCCAGCTATTTATTCCACGAAACCAGGCCTTGAGACCTGGCTGAATGCACTTTTTTCTTTGAAAGCCATTCGGTCTGAAATGTATTATTTAAATGTTTAAGACCCACATACTTATCAGCGAGGATAATGTTTGGCCTTGTGTTCTGTTTTAATGGTGTGTTATGTGGTTAAAGATGTCTCTGTAAAGTTTTGTAAATAAGAAAAGGAAAATAACAAGACAAAGTCTTAATATTAAGATGTGAGTTGTAGTATCTGATATTAGTACAAAAGACATAAAAGCAGCAACCAGAGGCTGTGACTCAGTCGGTAGAGCGGGTTGTCCATGAATCGGATGGTTAACACTTCGATCCCCATCTTCTCATGTCCGCAGACCGAAGTGTTCTTGAGCTGGACACTGAACCCCAACTTGCTCCCGGCGAGTGTCACTGGTTTGTGAATGGAAAGCAGTGTACGGCGCTTTGACTGCTGTAGGGTAGAAAGGAAAAGACAAGACAGAAGTGTGTGTGGTCTTATGTGCTTCTTTTGATTATTTAACCACTGACATGAGGCCATGACCTGCCAGCCGAGGACATATTAGCCTTCACATTGATGTTCAAAGCACCATTTGAGGGTTTAGATCAGGCCTTTAATGGCAGTTTTCACTGTTTTTAAATTTGATGGCTATATTTATTGAGTAGGAGTGCCCTCAATAAAATGGCAGAAAAGTGTATAAAGTCTATTAGTGTTTCCCAGTGAATTAAGATGATGTCCTCAAATGTCTTTTTGGTCCACAATACCCAAATGGATTAATTGATTATTAAAATACTTGGAGATTAATTTAACAAGTGACAACTAATCAATTAATTACAGCTCTGGGTTAGACTCAGTTATACTTAGGGTTACATTTAGGCTTATTGTACAGGAAGGATTAGATTTTCTGCTGTGATGACTAAGATTAAAGCAACAAAACATTTTAAAGCTTGAAGTTAATTGGGTTGTCTAGCTTGACTCTCAACCCGTTTGAATTCACTGTTATTTCCAGTGATCATAATTTTCTTTTTGCAATATTTTGTCTATTTATCACATGCAACAATGCTTTTGTACTATCATCTTAGGCCTGTTTGAGAATATGTATATTTCAGTTAATGTACATTTTTAATGCCGTGTTAGTGTCTAAGCGGCTGTTGTCAGGTAGTGTATCATATTTATACAGTATCTTACCTGATTATACTGTCTTTCAAGTTGTTTGTGAATAAGTAGAACTGAAATGAAGGGGTTTGGAAATGCATTATCAAGAAATGTGTGTGTACCTCTATCTTGCAAAAGACCTTTCAGACCTGAGTAAATAGGAAATGGATGCTTGGCAAATGCTTATCGCGGCTGCTCTCACAGCTGACCACCACAGCCTCTTAATAATGGGCACAAAACACCGCGTCATGTCTATTTCTGCACTCGCCAACACCTTGCAGCCTCCCAGTGTGATGCTACAGATAATATTAATGTTCCAGATAATGCATCATAATCCTAAGCAGTGTTAGACCTGTTAGTGCTGTTGTTCACCTCTGATTTGAAGATGGAGTGAGGAGAGCTAAAGACTTGAGTATGAGTTCATGTTTCTCTCCACATGAGGGGAAATGGAACAAAACACAATATCATTTGACACAAGCGGGGAGGCCTGTTGGTTCACAGTGTCGGGTCTGAAAGTAGATACAGAGCAGAGGGTGTTCTCCTTTCGCCTTCCTAGTTTCCATCCCAAGTGCAGACAACAGACGTCGTCATTTTCCAACTCAATTTACAGACGCATTAGGAGATGCTGAGGCGTGCCCTGCTCTCTCAAATGCAATCAGCCTGCCTTTGTGTTTTAAGCGGAAATTGTGGGTACCGTCTTTATCGACTTAGATTTGACTTCTCCTGCTTTATAGATGCAGTTTTCCTTTTGATCGAAACATACATATCTGCCTATAGATTGTTTTCATGACTGCCTGACTGCTTTGTCTCCCATTTAGGATAAAAAAGAAGGCACCAAGAACACAGATGATGCTCTCCTCAGATGGCAGTCAGGATGCAGAGACAAATTCAGATTCATTCAGGTGAGTTCTAAATTGTATCTGTACCTTTAACATGAGAACTGGCATCAGTCAAAGTTACCACTGCTGTTTTTCAATAGTGCATTACACTGTTTTAATAAAACCCTGAAGCTATGCAATGTTGTTTTACATTCACTGTTGTTTTATGTGGTCCCTATATATCCTGATATAAAAATATGGGCATTTATACCTATAACACCCACCTGGTAAAATTTACCCCTAATGAAATTCATTGATTTTTGTACAGCATATGTGTAAACATTTTAGGCAACAGCATGTGTTTATATGTGATAAGAATTGTCAAGTCATTTATACCTTGCAGTGGAAAAGAGACAGATTCATGAACCAAATACTTTTTCTAATATCCATTTTAGCCTTTTGCCATTTGTGTTACGCACATAGTGATATTCAAGATACCAAAACACCAGCTGATGATCAAAAATCTCATATTATGACTTATGACATTCCTTTGTGAAGAGAATTAACTTCGTCCAATGACAGCGAATCAGAAATGTTTGGGTAAATGTGATTTGTTTGGTTGTTTCAGGTATAGAGAATCCTGGTGATTTTAGTGTTATTTCTTGCTGATTTTATACCTGTCTTCTCTTAAAAAAATAGAATAATCGAAAAGTTTTTAAATGCCTCTTCTCCAACAAATGAGGGATGGGTTTGTTGTTTTGCAATGCATTTGGAGACATATATATATTGCATTTTAAACACTGCAAATTAAATAATAAAGAAAAGAAAGGCTCCTTTTGTCCAATTTAACCAAAGTGTTCTTCAGGTGACAGCAGTATTTGAACTTCCACTGTACTTTATTCTTCATATTTATGTTTAATTACTTTCTAATCAGAATAAGACACTGGTTTTACCTATACATTAGTTGCAGGTACAATTTAAAATGTTTTTTAATAAAATTGATTTCACACCTATGAGCCTCACAATACTTTCCCTGAGTGCACTTTGGAGAGAGATTCAGAATGTCAGCTCGAGAATCACATCTATGCACTCCTATCACCTATGGTCCTGCACTGTTAATGTCCTGCTTGACCATCTAAACATATGAGTACTTGAGAGCTTGGGTAGAATCTTGGGGGGGGGGGCAGGAATCCAGACAAAGAGAGGCTGGGAAGAGGAGATTGGAAGTAGGTGCTTAAAACGAACGATGGCGTTATCCTGAAACGAAAGAGGTGTCTATGAAATCTCCCATTATTCCTTCTACTTAGGATGCTTTTATCTATAGCAATCTTCCAAATCACTTCACTCATTCCCCCAGAAATGTCACAGATCATTCATCGTCTTTTTCACCCTTCATTTCTCTCTGTATCACTTCATTTCTTGTACCAGCTGTTCGCTCATCTGTTTCACTTTTGATCTCCTCTCCTGCAACATCAGATTTTTTCCAGCACATTATCACCCCCCCCCTTGCCTTTTTTCCACTCAAACGCTAGTAATTTCTTTCTATTAAACAGCTTTGTTGAATTACTTGACTGAATTAGAAACAAATCTGCATCTCAAATACTGATTATTTCTCACACTGCAGAAACAGAAAGCCGTATTCCAGTGCGGTGTTAAGTGGCTCGGCGTATCTCTCTGTGGCGGGCAGCGTCGTGGATCTATTGCATTCAGGTGGAGGAAGTCTCTGCAAGCATGTGGACATTATCTCGAAACAAGGGGCTGGCTGCCATGGCAACCATATGATGAGGCAGGCAGGGCTATTTAAAGGAATTCAGCTGCTGCTCGCGTTCCCGTCAGCTTCACACCGGCCCAGGGAAAGACAAAGAAATAGGACTGAATGCAAATTTAGAGCCTCACAGGTTGAATCCTACAGCGGAGCAAGGGCGTAGTTTTTGTCTGAACACGACCGGGTGGGGGGATGTCTATGAGTCGGTCGAGAAAACGGACAATATAAGCAACAATGTAAGCAAATTGAGCAAAAAAAATGAGGAAGAGTGGGATGAGACAATGATTATAAACTGACATAATATCTGCATTTTTATTGTAGTGATTCCACATGTAACATTTTTACATATAAAAGTATTTTAGTGATTCTGATGTTTTTATATGTAAATGAAGAATGAAGATTGATCTTATTCAATTAGCATATGGTGAAGAACATGAACAAAAATGAAAAAAAATCCACACTCCACGCTTGATAAAATAAATAAAATATGAATCAAACAACCAAAGAAGTGGACAAAATACCCTAACAATGATGAAACTGTACAAACCCCCCCTCCAAAAAATACCATTAATTACACTATATTAAGCAGGGTTTTTAGAGACCCAGATGTTACATATTATTTGTGATATCTACACAGCTTAATCTAAATTTTCAAAAAAATCAGCAAACCATGAATATAATTGTATTCGGTTAAGGGTTTAATTCAGATCAGTTTGCAAAAAGAAGAAAAATGCTAAATGCATGCATGTTCCACATTTCATAGATTGTGTTTGCATTAAACTCTTGGCTCCTTGGATTTTTAAAATTTTTTTCTCAGCGCCTCTCTTTAGGATAACTGAATGTATCATATTTAACTGCAGTATTTCCAAGACCGTCATTTTGGTGAAAACACACACTTAAGCTCACATTCCTGTGGACACGTAGCACATCATCATACAATGTTTGCATTTCAAAGTCCATGAATATACGCAAATATGTCAGCGATACTATGTAGCCAAATGCCGCTGTAGATTTTTACTGCAATGTAACCATGCCTGAATTCCTGCAGAAGGAGCCACTGTGTGTAAGGTCTGAAATTATTCATGGGAAAAGGAGTGTGGGGTTTTTTTTTTTCTCCAGAGAGCTATTTCTCAGCGAACAATGACGAATAAACAGCTCAGTTGAGTGAAAGGCTGAATGAATACTGTGCACCTACAGAACAACAGGCAGGAAGAGAGAACTGAAAAGAAGAGGGCGCACGATTATGACCATATATAGGCTGCTGTATACTTGGAGCAAGTAACTGTGTTTAACATCATCTCCCATGTGACTCCATTACCTTCTAATGGTTCTCCATTCCGAACTTTTTTTAAAGAAAGATTTATTTGTGGCCTTTTTGCCTTCATTCGATAGATACACTGGAGATAGACAGGAAAGATGGAAAAGGAGGGGAGTATGGGGAGTGACGCGGG
>JAQQAE010002822.1:5314-19646 GCA_029823295.1 Pseudamia nigra | reverse complement strand
ACCAAGTAATTTTCTAATGTTTCCTTTTTGCTAGCATAGATAAACTATTGCTAGCAAGCTAGGTATTGTAATTCAGTAGTAAATGTCATAGAATATTACATAACATGTTATTAGTATGTTAGTCACACAAGCCAAATGCATAATGCAGAAGAAAAAAACATGTATTAGTCACTCTGCAGAACAGGTCGCATTTGTTCAGGGAATGCGTGTCAATCGCGCAGCCGCGGCCGTGGGCTTCGCTAACAGCTCGCGGCTCGTCTCCTCTAGCGGCTGTCAGTGTGACAGCCAATGTACTGTATTTGTCGCTCCCCTCGCCAGACCATGCAAAAAAAACACAACTTTTAATCCGGAAAATACGGTATTGTAAATTCTTAACCACATACAATACAGTGCAAAAATCTTAGTCCCCCTTGGGTTTGTTGTTTTAGCCAATTATGACCACACACACACACACACACATTTCTCAATTACGACAGAACCAGAATACACTGTAAATATGTGGACACACATTTCTCTAAGTATGTGCTTAAAATTTTAACTGTGTGAGGCAGAAAATATGATATCTGCTGCACTATTGCACTAACATCTTATAAAAGGAACATTAAATTATCACGAATACTTTTATTATAGGGTCCAAATAAAGTACAAGGACTTCCGACTGGCATGCTTTTTATAGAGAGGGGCTGACATCTTCAGGTGCAAGGATCGTTGTGAACCAGTATTCTGCAGCTGCCGTCAGTTGGAAGCAATGACACTTTTAGATATTTCAGCAGTGGTGTCAGTTTTATGCCATACTCCCTGCTTCTCATGTAGAATCTGAATTCTTGTGTTAATAGCTGACCTTCAGACACATTTCTCTGTCATATTAAAAAAAAGTATCCATCCTCTTACATCACAATTTTGTCTGTGCAGTGCAAACAAAATGTGAACGGGCAAGGTGAGTCATCACTTTAAAGGCCTGTCACATCACGTATTCACCAGCCATATTCTGTATCCGCCAAATTCACAATCAGCTCTCATATCAAGTCCATAATCAATTCATTGATCAGTACATGGGAGGAAGTCAGGCAGAAACAGTCACCCTGAAGAAATGAACTCTGCAGTCTTTCTGCTTGTCTTCACAATACAATGATGAGGCAATCAGTACTAATAAGCTCTCTCACTCTCGCTACCTGTCTCTGCCTCAATCTAACATTGCCTGTCATTTACCAATGTCTGCATCATTAGTCTGCCCTTCTGGACATCAGTCTCTGTGTCAGGACCTCTCGCATTAAAGCGCTGCTCAGGTGCCATAATTCAGCTCAGCATGGGCAAGAGGTCAATAGAGAGATAAGGCCTGCTGGCCATTAGCTACTCACAGAAAGGCAGCGAGGTTGTGTCAGGGTCAGCAAGGGTCATCATTGTTAAGCAGAGAAGTGCAAGAGGGTGGGAAGCCAGGAAGTGGTGTAGGTATTAAAATGAAAGCAATGGAACAAGGAATAAAAGTGCAAATAGGTTCATTATCAGCCGTCAACTGGTTGTCTGGAATCCTGAAAGAGGGCTGAGCTCGACTGATCTTGGAGCTACAGTATGTGAAAGACATATTTTTTCCTGACATTTTTGAGCCATACCTTGATAGGTACGGCTTTGTTCTACAAATGGGTAACATTTCCTTTACTTTTAATTAAATGTGATCATGATCCATTCTATGCTTTCACTGTTCAGACCTTTTAAACAAAGCAATAAAATTGTGACATCCACATGCACATACTAGAGATGGAAGAGGCATTCAGATGATATATTTAAGGAAAGGAGGAATACTACAGTGTACAAGTATGGAATTCAAAATGTTACATGAATAAAAGTACAAAAGTATTATGATGTGATGAATGAAATAAGAATTTATTTAAAATTATATATATGACAACATAATTATACTGGCAGAGACTCCTTCGTTAAATGTAGTATTTTCCTACTGTAAAAAAATGGTATTTTAATGTTATTACCGACAAAACAAAGATGGTAATTTATTCTCAGGGAAAAATACAGATACTCCCACAGTTTAAGTTTGGTTCAGAAAAAATAGATGTTATTTATGAATATGATTATCTTGGAAAATTATTTAACTACAGTGGTCAGTTTCATAAAGCTATAACCAGACAAGTTAACTAGTGATATACAATGTGAATTATTCCATCAGCTTATCGTGCTGCTTCTTCTGTATGGAAGAGAAGTTTGCAGTTTCCACGATTTGGATCAAGCTGAAATGCTTGACAGACTGTTTCTGAAACGTTTACTCTGTGTGAATAAACGTACAGCAAACTGTATGATTTATGGAGAATTTGGTCAGAACTGTTTAGAGTTAGCAGTAAATATAAGAAGGATACATTTTTGTTTGCATTTACAGTGAGAATACAAGGGAAATTTCTTCCACTGTGTTTATTTTTCTGAAGAATTGTATGATAATCATATTTTCAAATCTAAGGGGCCGTTCACACGGAAACAGCTTTAGTTCTTTATCGTTTCATACACATGGAGCTGGCATTTTGGCAGCCCGAAAATGCTACTTTTTCAAACCAGTTTACAGAGTGAACAAATATGAAAATGCCACCCTTACGTTTTTTTCTGAAACGATGAAGCCATAGTCCCACCTCTTCCTTAGTGTGTGCTAACCCGGTGTGGCGCCAAAGTAAGTATCTCTGACATAATTTGCCCCCAAACCCCCCAGAATGTGGCACAGATGAGGAGTGGGAGTTATACTACACAGTATATCCAATAATCTGGATGACTTTGAAGATTTGTCTTTCCTATCAGAAGTTATAGAGGGGAAACAATTTGTATCAGGTGGTGTGTCTCTGTCTGTAGGTACCGCACTCTGGAGAGGGGGGTGCACTCTGTTGGAGATACCAACCATAGCACCCCACCTAGCCAACAACAGCGACGACAGTGGATTACAGCGTTGTGTTCATGATGCAGAGGATAGTGAACGTGTTATGGTTTTAACTGCAAAATATCCGGCTCCTGTACAACCGCCATGAGTAACAACTGGACGTTAGTTCATGCTCCACGTCTTCTTCTGTTTTGGTGTTTTTCTGCTGCAGCATTACAGCGCCACTTACAGGCCTGTGGTCCAGTGTGGCATTTCCTGAGAAGATGCCGTTTTGATGGAAATTTTTTTTAAACGACAAAGAAAAACACCATTTTATTTCCTCGTGGACAAGGCCTAAATGTATCTGTAAAGTCACAAATGTGTGAGGTTTATTTTACTTATGGTTAGAAAATGGAAGAACAAATCCTAAGTTTTTAAAGTCAATAATTGAGTGTAGATGGTCTGACATGGAGATACAGAAATGGCATGAAAAATTACACAGAAATCGTTTGTGTGATGGTTGTAAATTGTTTAAAAATTCTTTTATTTTTGAATGATATTTGACTATGTTAAAACCTGTTGACAAAATTACTTTGTCAAAATTTGGATGTGGAAATCATAACTTGCCTGTCTCTGACTGTCGGTTTGATCGAGATAAAAGCCCTCAACAGTGTATCCTTTGTATGACTGGTGATTGAGGAAATGAGTGTAATTTTGTGTTTATTTGTCCCTATTTTGATGAAAACAGAAAGAAGTTGATCAGAAGTTATTATAGAGTGAATTCAAGTGTTTACAAATTTAAAAAGCTAATAACTCCTCACAATAGCAACATTCTGTCAAACTTGACTAAATTCTTAAACTACATTCTCAGTACTTTCGCCTGATTGTTAAATGCTCTACATGTTTGGACGTCAACATTGTGTCTTTGTATGTTTCTGTCACTGGTTGCTGTTTGGGTTTGTATATTTTCTGTTTCTCACACCCCGTAGAGGGGTCAAAAGGAAAAAATAAATAAATGAAGTGAAAATGATATTGTCAACAACATATTCTTTGTAATGTACAACCCCAATTCCAAAAAAAGTTGGGATATAAGTAAAAACAGAATGCAGTGTTTTGTAGATCTCATAAAGCCATGGTGTGAGGCATTCATCTGACCACAAAACCGGTTTCCATTTTGGCTCGGACCATTTTAAAAGAGCTTTGGTTCAGAGAAAACAATGGCCTTTCTGGATTGTGTTCACATACAATATGTCTTCTTCTTTCCATGATACAGCTTTAACTTGTATTTGTGGATTGCATGGTGAACTGTGTTCACAGACAGTGAGTTCTGGAAGTGTTCCTGGGCCCATGCAGTGATTTCCAGTAGAGAATCACGTCTGTTTTTAATGCAGCGCCACCTCAGGGTCTGAAGATCGACAGCATCCAGTTTTGACCTTCATCCTGATTCTGTGAATCTTTTGATGATATTGTACACTGTAAATGGTGGGATCTTCAAAGTCTTGGCAATTTTACATTGAGGATCATTTTTCAGAAATTGTTCCATAATTTTTAGATGTAGTTTATCACAGATTGGTGAACCTTTATATTTACATCCGAGAGACTCTGCCTCTCCAAAATGCTTCTCTTATACCCACTCATGTTAATGACCTGTTGCCAGTTAACCTAATTAATTGAGAAATGCTCCTCCATTTGTTTTTGGTTTGTGCCAATTACTTTTTTTATCCATTTGTTGCCCCTCTTCCAACATTTTTTAAGATATGTTACTGCCATCAAATTTCAAATGAGCTAATATTTTCCATAAAATGTTAAAATGTCTCAGTTTAAACTTCAGATGTGTTGTTTTTTTATGGGTTTAGGAGATTTGAAAATCATTGTATTCTGTTTTTATTTACATTTTATTTACATCCCAACGTTTTTAGAATGGTTTTGTATTTTGATATATGGTTAACTAGTAAGTAGATTAATAATACAGCACTACATATCATGTTTTTGTCTTGAAAACCACAAGTAATTATAAGTTAAATAAATATAGTGGATTAAGAAGCACATTTCTGTATAAAAAGTAGTAGTATAGAAATGTAAACTAGCACAAAATGGAAATACTAAAATACAGTAGATTAATACATTTATAATGTAATGTATTTATTCAATACCTTCGATGACACTGTACATAAGGTCTATGCAGTTCATCTGTACAGCTTGTCCAAACAGTACAAAAAATATTAACAGTGGCTTGATTAAATATGTTTTTTTTTTTACAAATGATAAACAATGCTTAACAAATTTATTCAACCATATGTTTTATTTGTCTCAAAGACCATCAAAGAGCTTTGACGCAGACTCTTTCTTTTTTCAGTCAGATCTCAACATTTTACAGTTTAAACAATGAAGATTCTGATTGTTAAGACATACCAAACATTTTTGCACAACTGAGGACAAACCACTAAACATATCTTCATTGCATACAGAGAAATACAGTGATTTCAATGAGTCAAGGTTAGTCTCATACACGCACAGACTGTTTCATATTCCATTTTGTCTAGGCCTCTTCACAAACAAATGACATCATTCAGCAGACACTGACTGGAAATTTTATCTATATTCATGCAGTGACTCTTGCATGCAAAAAAAAAAAAAAAAACCCATCCCATTGAAGAATCAAGTGACTCAGTCTTGCAGGCTGGCAATTGCAGCGACTCAAATATCTGTTAACAGACTGCTTCCTGGCAGAGTTACATCAGCTCTGGCACCAGCCAGGCACATAGAGAGAGACATTAGTCAGCACGATTCTCTCTCCGGCTGTAGCTATTGCGATGTATCCGGTTTGTGTGTGTATGGGAGGGAGGGTCACAGATCAGCTGATAACTCATTATAAGTGTTGTATATAATAATCAAATACAATTTTATGAGTTGTAAAATCATTTTGGAGGCTAAGGGACCATTACGTGCTGCAAATTTTAAGTGTTGTGGGGGTTTTTTTTAGCTTTTCACACTTTATTCTGGCATCCTTATGTGTGTGTGTATGTACCTTTGTGTTTACAAACCCTTGGCATGCACACCAAAATGAATGTCATTCCTTTAATGACAACTGCACAGATGTCCAGTCTTTTACAGCAGGGCCTTTTCCTAAATAGCGCTTGTTTTTCCATTGGCAAATTGCTTAATGCTGGCATTGAAGGCAAGGTGACAAGCAGAATGCAAGGAATGAATCCTCTGCTTGTAATCTAAGGCGGGATGTGTCACGCTCGAGAGTGTTATCACCGACACAGCATGGGATGAATTCCACCATTTTCTCTCCACAGGGCCATGACAGAGCTCTCCTTTCTGGCGGGCCCTGAGGGGGAGGAAGAAGGAAAGGGAACCCAGAGAAGAGAGCACAAAGAGGCAGGAATGGATTGACTAGAAGCTGTTGATAAACTTTCAGAATAGTTCTCTGTTGGAAATGGTTCACTGGCCCCCATTGTGAAAGAAAGAAGAAAAAGAGAGAAGAAAAAAAGAGCAGAGTGAGGGAGAGAAATTGAAGGGTTTCCTTTGCTTAATCAGAAGCAGCTGAGTGAAGGGCGACAGTTTGGGAACAAGTGCTGTTTCACTCTTTGGGCAATGTTTCAAATTATTTTTAACATCTATTCGCCTAAAGCCAAAGCCTGTATAGAATGACAAGGCTCACTGCTGTTTGCTCGCGTAAACATAATGTCTCTGCATTCCTGCATGGAACACTATTATGTATTTTGACCACATTACACAGGCAATAATTTAACATTGTTCACTCAGATATTCAGAAAAACGTCAGGACTGTATTTCCTAAAACGAGTCATCAAAAATGCCCCTTTCAGTCAAGTACAATTTGGTGTTCGGATCCTTCACAAAAACCTGACAGGCCTTAATAAGTCAACTTCACAAAGTAATGCTTAAATAATTACTTATCCTAATTATGATGGCCGATGAGTGTTATGCATTCTTTTTTGTATAGCAATTCTCTAATTAGCATATTTTCATTATCTAGGCAAATGAATAATTTAAAGAGTCTGTAATAGACATGAATTATTACACTATGGTACGGTGATGGATTTAAAGGGGCACTACACTCAATTTGTGTCTCAATCCGTCCCAAGCTGACACGAATAATTAGTCAAACAGCAGCTCTCCTCTGGGTCGTATAGAGTGCGATGAACTTAATAGCCCCTGTGTTTTCATAAAAATTTACTCCTTCACCTAATGTTCTATTTTATTTTTAATTAGCATTTCTATGGTTCATTTTATTTGATTTCACGAAATTGCATTATATGTCCACTAGCAGAATAATATAACATTCTTCATCTTTCTTTCTTTGTCTCTCCAAGTGTCACTCTAGATGTCCCTTTTTCTGATTTCACTCTCCAAATCCCACCGTCTTGGCCATTTCTTCCTGGTCCAGTTCTAAACAGTCTCTGTCAGTATAAGATGAAAATAAAATGATTTATGTTGTCCCCCTCCCCACTTGTTCAAAGTAATGAGATTCCATATTTCAACTCGCTTGACAGATGGATTGGAAATTAAAAGCCTTAGATAAGTAATGCCTTTTTGATGTTGGACTGTGAATAACTCACACAAGTGATTGATTTCAAAACTCTTGTGACAAAGTGCACATGTTGTACAGGGGACAACATGCCCGCTATATGGTGTGTATTAGTTAATGTGGACAGTCCGTTTTAAACAACCCACTTTCCAGGAAGCCTTATTCTCATTTATTGCTGTAAATTAGAATAGCATAGCGGTCGATATTTACAGGAGTGATTGTTGCCAAACCAAAAGAGGCACTGCATTATGTAGGTGTAGGTGATTCACCTTGAAAATGACAGTAAAGCAGCATAGTTTAAATTCCATGGTAGGTACTGTATTTTCCATTTTTGAGATGCATATAGTTGGATTGTCACACATTTACTGCATTTTAAAGCACTGTACTGTGGTAAGTACAGTATATTGAAGGCAGTTTGCATAATCAGTAGCTCAATTTTCCTAAAACTTGAACACTGCTCTGTAAGGGTTCTTCTATTTACATGCACTCCACTGTGACTGGTACAGATTCAATAAAGGAAATCAATATGTGATACACAGCTTTAAGTCCCTAACTTTAAATTTACCTTAATGCAGGCTTTTATGGAGCAAGTTCAAAGCCTTTTTATGTATTTGGAGTGCAGTATTACGTGCACATTATATTATTTCTGCATCTGACCCTTTGCTTCAGCAATGTTCTGCTCTTGTGTTTCACAGAAGCCTGAGCACCCACCTTCACTTTCATTACATCAGCACCTACAGTCACTTTGTGATTACAGACAGCTGTCTATTGCTCTGGAGGAGACAGAGTGAAAATATCGAACCGGCTCATTCCGCAACGAGACAACACCACCAACATAACAGTGATTCATCAAAAAAAGTGCTTGGGGAGCAGAGTCTTCGTCGTGCTTTCTATTTTTCATCAAACAGTTCAGACACAAAAGGTAATGCCCCATATGAGACAGCGTCGTGTGGGTATCTGAATGATGGTATTAATGGTAATACATTCTGTCACATGCTGCTGAAAGACAGAATTTTTAAACATGCGACCGCATGATTGATTATGCCAATGTGTTTTCTAGAGGTCATATTGATTAGGGCTCAAAGAGGTAAACTCCTGTTTTTACTATTACTGACGAAAGTGACAATCATCTGTCATGACCCCCTGCTTTTGTCTCGAATGCATCCCATTTATGCATCAAGCATGGAAGAAAATGACTTCAAACTGTTTCTGTACAACTTTTGATGCACAAAAGCAGTTGTAATTGTTTTAAATATGTACACCCTGCCACGAACTTGTCCACTCTGTCATGAAATACCTGAATATATAGTTTAGTATGTTCACTTGCTAGGTGGGGGCCAAAATATGCAAATAAAGCTAAAATATATGAAGTTTGTCAGAAAATGCTGTTTTCACCTCATTATTGTAATGAAAAGATACTTAATATCTATGTCCATGACAGGGTGGACAAATCTAGCCATTTATTCTTCAAATATTGGCCCATAAATGTCTAAAAATAGATATTGACGCCCAGCAATGGGCGTCAATATCTATTCAATGCATTCTCACAATGCAGATTCTCTACATTGTGAGAATCTGCTGGACATAAACAGAATGTAATGGACAGAATTAAGAATGCATGTTTTAGTGTTGTGAGGGTTGAAAGGCACCCTACAGTGATACTGACACTTTTACAATTCAAGATTGTGCTTTTAACATTTGAAAAAAAGGTTTTATTTAAGAGTTATTTAGGTGCCCACACATGTAAAATAAAGGACTAAAAGGACCTTACAAGCACCGATGACAAAAAACAATATTCAGCCTTGTTTTCAAGTTAAAAGCTCACAACATGGTACAATGGCGCAACATAAATCTCCCTGTGACAGTGGTAAATACCTGTGCTGCTGATGGAAAACCCTCATCTTTCATCTTTTGATTCACTGCCAATTCACATTCAAACATTAATAATATTATTATTGCTCAACATGCAAGTAAAATTAATTTATTTGTAGTTTTTGGAAAATGTTACAGATCTGTGCTTATGATTGGCTGAGATGCTGAGAAGCATTTTATGACTGGGGTAAATAATTCCTATTTGCCTCTTTAATTTTAATATTAATTTGAATGATAATGAACAAATACAATGATATATCACAAACAAGACATACAGTAGGTAATCTGTTGAATGATGTTCTGATTTGCATGTGCTCACCTGAAGCTTGCACTGGAATGTGTCTTATTGACGATGAACTTCATTATAAAGCTAATGACTTCCTCGATTGCTTACATCAATGTCAGCATCCTGCACACACTAACATGTAAATGATAGTGAAATTAATTTGCTCATTCTCAAGACACATTCTTTGTTATCACGATCAGCTATCTTGGACTTTTGGCCAAAAGAACTGTTAGCAGAATTCTATCATTCAAAACTGTAGGTGTGGAATTGGAACTGGCACCAGTAGTGGATGCCATTCATAAAAGGACCAAATCTGACTCTTATATTGACACTTAAATGTAGTCATGTGCTTATGAAACGTCCATGTTTAGTTGGAAAATCACTGCACATTAAATGAAAATGCAGCTCCTGATTGCTTTATTGTTTTCTGCTTCCATTCCCTGATTTAAATGAACTAGAAGCTGTAAACCCAGTTAGTGAATATGACTAATATTAGATAAGTGAGCCTCATTAGGACCACAGGTGTGTGATGCCATCACCCTCCTCCTGCCTGCCCCCCTGATGTTTCCTGGCTTAGTTTCTGATGTGAGAGACTGCATATTAACTGCTCAAGAGAGATCTTCTGCTTGAAGACGAAATCTACGCGAACCCAAATATGCCACAAATTTCCAAAAAGAGTGACACAAAAAGGATTTATCAGCCCACACCATCACTGTATAAGTTGTGTGTGCGTCCCAAAAATGAGACAGTTGCACAAATAATCCATCACACAAACAAATACGTACAAATGAATAAATAAAGACAGATTCCAGGAGCTGGCTGCCATGCTTATCTCTTCCACGCATCTCAGAGAAACAGTGGGCGCTCTCATTAGGCACAGGGACAACATCTAGTGATTCATTACCCGCTCCATGCAAAACCCTGCTATTAAAACTCTAAAAGCCATTAGAGAAATCCATAATGAACCCCACCAGCAGCAGGTGCACATGGGGGGCTGCATGGCTCTCTGAGATGACACAAACAACACTGCTTCATGAGAGTTTGGGACGCTGCTGCCCATTAGCACCACCGCTGCCGCCACTATCATTTTGCTGTAGTTTTAACGCTGGTCTAAGAAGCTGCTGCCTGTTGGTTTCAAGACAACTCTTCCTCCAGCTCCTTTCATCCGACATGCACTGCAGGTCAGTCAGGTGCTGGTTGCTCGCCTGGCATGGAGGTGTTAGTCAAATGTGGTGTGACAGTATTGACCATGGCCCGTTTACTGAAAGGAGTTCAGAACAGGATCAGCTAAACATACATTATGGCAGATCGATACTGGCTGTAGAACTGAGCAATGAGCTTGATATTAGTCTGGCTTCACTAGCACCCAGCGCTTGGCCACTTAAGACTTCCCTTCCTGCAGCTTTTTTTCCATCTGCGCCACACAGACCAATAAATGCTAGAGGGGAGTTATTCTTCTGCAGCACCACCGATTGATCTGGTGTGAATCTGGTCTGAGGCTAAATAAGCAAACATTTCAAGTCAGTAAAAAAAAAAAAAAATCAGCAAATGCAAAACAGAGAGCAAGAAAGAGCAGGGGAGAAAGAGAGAGAGAGAAATGTGTATTTGGTCTCCTGGGTCTTGGCTCTCCATCATTATAACCTTAGTCATACTTCATACTTCCTTTCCTTTTATCTTTGACACACTCCATCTGTTTCTTATCATGTGCAACCTCAATATAAATACAGTACCAGGCCTGCGTAGTGCGCAGAGAACTTCATGTTTAAGATAAAGCCCTCATACTGTACATGTTCTTTCTAGTGTGTACACATTATAATGCATTCTTTCATAAGTTTGCAGGCTTAACATGTATTTTAATGTAAGTAATTTCCACATATTAAAGTACAAATCACAGAAAAGGAGAACTAAGTACAACTAACTGTTACACAAGTAAGGTTCAATACAGTCAGTGACATCTGTTTGTGCCAGGAGTTAAGAAAAGTCCATTTCTAAGCTACAGACATTCCTTCCAGTTGTCTACACCTATAATAACAGCATATTTACTGATTTCTATGTTTTGCAATGAAAAATCACCACACATTAAGATGTTTGGTGCTTTGTTTCTGTCCAGTTGTTCACATGAATACAGTCGATTCAATGTCAACAAATCACCAACACAATAACTGAATGAGCATGAACACATTTTCTTTACTGTACTTAAGTATGTCCATTTTCTGGTACTTTACACTTCTAGTCCTTTACATTCCAGAGAAAAATATTGTGCTTTTTTGCAGACAGTTTTTGCTACTTTGGAGATAAAGTTTTTACACAGGATGATGGCATAATTTAACACAGACTGAGGTTCCTGAACTTTCTGACATTTCACAACAAGCAGTGCGTAGTTGGCTTTCATTTGTTTCTGGGTTGTAAACAGCTTCACCAAACAGAGTTATTTCCTTGCAAACTGTTTTGCATAATTTCATTTCAATAAATGTTCAAGTAATACAATAGCTCCCCATGGATCAAAGAAGAGAGAAACGTCTGTAACTGAAAACAGATTTGTGTGTCTTCATCCTTTCCCATCAATCATTTCATCAGCCCTTGGATGTATCTGGTGTCCATGTATACAGAACTGGATGTAAAGTAGTTCAGTCTATACTTCCAGTTACAACAGTTACAAGCTGCTCTAGCACTGATGCGTCAGGTTTTATTATCTCATGCTGACACTACCAGGTTTGACTGGTAGTGTCAGCACAGCTTTTCTTTCAGTGTTTTTTCTTTATTTTTGTTATTTTAAACATTATACATTAAAAGTGCTGTCTATCATGTTGACAAACTAGTTAGAAGCTATGGCAGACTAATATAAATGATTAAACAGGAGACCTGCAAGTCAGCATACAACCTCACAGTTGTCAAGCTAGTATGTTTATTCTTTTTTTACCTGTACCAGATATTGACAGAGTCTGTAATGCAGGCTTTTTCCTCAGTCATCCTGAGGTTAGATAAGTTCCATCGTAGCTACTGCTATGACTATTTTCAACTCTGTGAGTGAGTGCATGAGCTTGTGCACCTGTGAGATTATAAGCTCTGTTCACTGCCAGGTTGCCTGGCGAGATACAGTATATGCCACCAACTATGCTACACCACAGGCAATTAGCAAGTTTGCAATCACCGTCGTTTACAGCTTTTATACTGTAGCCATCCAACAACCCAGAACATGTTCTATATTTTTAAATTGTCCAAAGTAGCAGTGTATAGTTTTAATGACAGTTTTCCACACTCATGTCATTCTCTTATCAGATTCCTGAGGTGCTCATCTGGACCAATTTTCAATTCACAGGTGAGGTACTTTCTCCCACTTCTTGCCTTGTAAATGTGCTCTAGACCATCACTTGTTTCGTGCAGAGGAAGGGTGGGTAATCAGTCGATAGCTTTATTAATGCTACTACAACTATTGCACAAATCCATATTATGGCAAGAAACACTCATTAATGTACAGTATGTTAACTCCATCATTACTTTAAGAATCTGAAAGATAAATTTTCAAAGTGTCCCAAAGTGCAGTTACCAAAACCATTGAACACTATGATATAACTGGCTCTCATGAAGGCTGTCCCTGGAAAGGGAGACTCTTCTGTAGAGGACAAATTTAATATAATTACCAGTCTCAGACACTCACGAGAGCCAGTTTTATCACAGCATTTGATGGTTTTTCTAACTGCACTTAGGGACACATTGAAATTTATGAATTTTTTCAGATTGACTGACCTTTATTTCTGAAAGTAATGGAAAGTCTTTTGTCTTTACTAAAACTGGTTTTTCTTGCCAATACATGGGTTTGTACATTAGTTGCAGTAGCACTAATAGGAATATTGTCTACTCACCTTTCCTCTGCACAACATAACTGAAGCATATTAAGATTGCAAGAAATGGCACCAACCTTTCCAAGTGTCTACCTTGTGATTCTATTGAGAGAATGCCATGAGAGCGCCAGCTAGCATTAAAGCTAAATGTAGCTAATTTGGACTATCTAAAACATAAGACATGTAAAACCTCTGGATTTTCAAGTATTCTTGCATTGAAATCAGTGCATAGGCAACCAGAAAGGGCTCATTTCAGCAAACTGCAACATAAAAACAAGATATGACAAGATGTGACTGGTTGAGGTACTGGTGTTTCAATATACTTCCACACAAACAATAAAAATCCCTTCACCCAAATCTGTGCAATAGTTTATCAAAACTGCAAGCTTTCGGTCATAGACCTTCTTCAGGCAGAACAATTCAAATAATAAGCAGCAGGACCAAGTTAATTAAACACACTTGTGCATGACAACAAGAGAAGCATAGCATTCTGGGAAGTGTAGTTCCATTTACATTTGTCAAAGAATATCCATAAAAAAGACCCAAGAAATAAATATGTTTTGAAAAAAATCAACATGTAGCACACTGCAGAGTAAAAAAAAATGCCTTCACTTACGTTAGATATGACTTTGTGTAAAGGATCTGAATACATCTTGGCCACTGTACACTGCACTACCATAAAATCCACATACAAACCAAATGATAGACAGACACCACAGGTAACTCCCCAGTCTACAACCCCTACCACTCAGAACACAATGGTCATACAGACCTCCAGGGAGCAGGGTTCAAGAATAAGTGACCCCTAAATTCCCCATCAAACAAAATACAAAACACATATGTTTGAGTGGGGGGGTCACAGTTTACACTGAGAACTGCCCTGCCTTTAGCCCGTTCAGCCTGGAAGGTGTGTGGGTGGATGGAGGACT
>JAQQAE010002821.1:0-21466 GCA_029823295.1 Pseudamia nigra | reverse complement strand
CAATATTAAAACAATAAAAGGCTTGAACTACTTCAGTTGTGTGTAATGAATCTAAAATATATGAAAGTCTAATGTTTGTCAGTACATTACAGAAAATAATGAACTTTATCACAATATGCTAATTTTTTTCAGAAGGACCAGTATGTCTGTGAAGATTCTCAGTCATCCAGGACATAGTATCCAAGGCGTGTGTTTTTTTTCTTCCGTCAACTGGACTGGAAATTTGGTTCGGGAGGTTCTTCAGTTCTGAAGAACTGTACTGAAGAAGTTCCCGGGATAGGTAGCGAAATGTCTTCAACCAAATTTCCAGTCCAGTTGACAGAAGAAAAAACCACACGCCTTGGATTAGTACCAGTAATCTTTTGATTCCAGAACAACTCTAACCCAAGACCTGAGCTCTGCCAGACCTCTGAAAGCTGCTGTAATAACTGGCAGTACATTACACATTAATTCAGTTCAATTTTATTTGCATAATGCCAGTCATAATCGGCAATTATCTCTAGGTGTTTCACAATTCAAGGCCGAGACCTCATGACTATACAAAGAGTAAACCCAACAGAAGCACCGAGAGCAAGACAAGGACGACGGGGGAGTTAAAAAAAAAACTTCCTTTAACAGAAGCAAAAAACCTCCGGCAGAACCAGCGGCTCAGGGTAGGCGGCCATCTGCCTCGACCGGTTGGGGTTAGTGGACAGAGGAGAGACAAAAGAAAAGAGTCGAGATAGAACAACAGACAACACAGACACTGGACCGATCCAGAACCAGCAAACACACAGCAAGGACATCAAGAGGCCTACAGGACCGAGGGCAGAGGATGGAAGTACAAAACTACAGGGAAGACGCAGGTTAGCATCACACTATAGAAAAAAAATAAGAAAGGGGGTAGAGAGGGACAGAGAAAGAGATATTTGACATTATAGTGACACATACTTCAAATCCTGTAAGTTGTGAGCTTGGATCTTCATGAATCTAACCTGTTTTACAACATATGTCACAAATACTCAAATGGATTGAAATCTGGTGGTTCACCCCTATACCCCTTCTGTTGGGGTACTATCCACTGCAGACTGGAGCACCCAACAAGATGACCCAGTCGTTACCATCACTATTTGGTTCTTTTCAAAGTTGCTCAGATCTTTACTTACTTTGAGTGAAATAACATTGAAGGGTAAATGTTTACGTGGTGCCTAATAAATCCACACACTGACAAAACACACTGGAACGATATAAGCAACATTGCGACACGTTCACTGGTTGGTGCTGATGATGCTACGGCTGATCAGTGAATATTGTGAGATGGAAATTAAGTTCATCATACTGTATGTGTAAACTGAGGCAGAATTCAGTCCGCGTTAGAAATTTGTCTGCCACTCGCCGCTGACTGGAACGAAATACAGTGGAACCCTGGGTTACGAGATTAATCCATTCCAGGATCAAGCTCGTGAAGCGGAAAACTCATGACCTGGGACAGTTTTTCCCCTAAGAATACATGTAAAACCAATTAATCCGTTCCAAGACCCAAGAAAAGTCCCATATACACATCTGTATGTGCACGTAATCTGGAAAAGAATGTTTATTTATTATTATTATTATCTGATAAGAGAGTTATGTTAATTATCTGAAAAAGAATGCATGAAATTAGTTCAAGAAATTATTTATAATGACACATTACCTTGGAAACAGTTGGCTGCAGGCCTGGTGTTTTTTTTTTTTTGGAACAGTTCATAGTGCCACAACATCTCCTTAATCTCTGCTGTTGTCGTAACCTCCTCGTCCTCCTCTTCACTGCTGAACCTCCTGTTGTGGTGGTCGTACTCCTACCGTACTCCTTTAGCCAAATCGGTCACTCGAACACCACCAGAATGTTTTTCTATGATCTCGTGTTTCACCTGCATCAACATCATATTACGGGTTTTCTTCTCACCACTAGCATCCTTCTCAGGTCCCATGATAAAAAAAACACAAAACAAAGCACTATTTCATGTGAAAAAAGGCAAGAATATGAAGCACAAAGCACAACGCAGCGCGGGTTTCACGTCTACGTTCCCGGTCGGTGGGCGAGCACCGCGCTCTCTTCTCGCTCTCCGGAACTATTTTACTCACAACCTGAGTTTTTGCTCGTGAGTCAGTGCAAAATGTTGCCCAATCTCGTCCTCGTAACCCAAAGAAATCGTACGCCGATGCGCTCGTAACCCGGGGTTTCACTGTTTTTTTTTTCTGAAGTTCACTCCAATCAGCTGGAGGAAGTGGACTGGACTCACCATCTATCTGTTCTTTGACCCATTTCACACCTCTGAAAACTTATTCGCACGAAGCTGTTAACCGACACAAACACCATCACCCTGAAGCGGAGACTCACGTTTGCAGTCGCTTCCTCATCAAAATGCAGTAAAATCCAGCTACTGATAGTTACCGAGAGCCGACTGAGGAGCATTTGTGTGGTTGTAATGTCAGCAGCGACCACCAGAGGAGGATCAGACCCCACAGAGCCACACATTCATCATCAGGCCTTTGAGCCACCGCAGAAAACCACATGAAAAAACCCCAAAAAAAAACCCAGGAGATTAGAGAGAAACCGGTGAATTAAGGCCGAGGATTAAAATCACCAGCATTTACTATTTACACACAACATCAATTTAAATTCACAACCTTGTAAAACCTTTAAAACATGTTACCACAGGAAAACATCTGCCTATATCTCTTTTTTTTCTGTTGTGTTACTGTTTAATTTTGTCCTTTTATGGGGAAAAATACATTTCTACATTTCTTTTCAAAAGTGTTGATCAGTAACGTTTACTCACGTCCTTTAACATGTTTCCCTTTAGTAATTCATCATATTTTAGTCTGCGGTTTTTATTTTAATCTAGAGACATTTTCAGTTCATAAATAAAATGCATGCTGTTTTTGTTTCCTCACCTTTTTTCACATGGTGGGTTCAGGTAAAGTTTTAAAATAACCCTTTAATGAATTTCCCCAAAAAAAGAGATCAAGTTCTTTTTTATTATTTCTGAATTGTTCTTTTTAACATACATTAGGCCCATTTTAAACAATGAACCAACTCATTTTTGTTTTTGACCAACATCTGTGATTCCTGTGACATGAATAAGGTTTTATTATGTTTGTTTATGGTTTTCTCTCATCGGATTCACCTGGAGGAAGGATGTGCACAGAGTCAACAAACACTCAGTTAATCATTACTTTGACAAATGAAGGTCAGTCAGTGTGAAAAATCTTAAGAATTCCCACAGTGTCTCCAAGTGCAGTCGACAAAACCATCAGACGTTATGATGGAAGTGTGTCCTGTGAGGACCGTCCCAGGAAGGGAAGACCCAGAGCTACCTCTGCTGCAGAGGACACGGTTTTTCTTTGAATTCTTGAGGTTTTTCAGGTCGACTGACCTCCTTCTCTCAAAGTCACGATGGTCTGTTTTTCCTCTTTACTGGATTCTAACAGTAGAATCCGCACAGTGACCAAGATAATCAGTAAAATTAAGAAAATGTGAAACAATTTATTAGTTTAAAAAAAAGCAGCTTAAGGGAACAGTTTCAACTGTTTACATGATTCGAACAACAAATATGAGTTAAATAATCCGAAAAATGAACAAACCTTTGCAAAAAAATAACATTTTATTCAAGAAAAGGACCGAAATAATGAAGAAATCCACAAGTCAGTGCACAGAATGAACTGAACTGCTGCTGTTTCTTGTGCAGTAGTTGTAGTAGCAGCGACAGGGAGGCTGACTCTGTGCACACGCTTCCTCCAGGTGAATGTCAGGAGGAAATGTCACCAAAGCTCCAAGTCTAGTTTAGACAATCTAAGACATAAAACATATTCTGGCTTCTTTAACACTTTCTTTGTTTACTCCATAAGTCCATATGTGTTCTTTCAGGATTAAAACTGAAAATGGTTTAAAATAATAATAATAATAATAATAATAATAAAGAAGTGCTGAAGGAGACAGTGTGTCCAAACTTCTGACTGGACATGTACACATTCACAGTACATTTGCATTCTAAGGCGACAGCAAAATTCTTGAGCTGAGCTTGATTTATTGACACTTTAATGGATTTTCATCCGTTAAACTCTGACATGATTCTCCAGGTTGTTTTTTCCAGTCAGTAAATAATATTTTCTGAGCTTTTGGATTTTTTTAGGAAGCCTCGTCTGTTTGTTTCCTGTTTGACCCATGTGTCACTGAGACGGGAAATATACACAGAATCCAATGTTTCATCGCTTCAGGGTGAAGCCACAACACGTGTGAAATGAGTTTAGCAGCATATTCTGAACATGTCTGAAAACCACAGGCAATAAATCCAAGAATTACCCGGAAAAGAAAGAATATAATGCACAAAATGAACAGAACAGTCCACAAGATTAAGAAAATAAAGAAAAATTAAATAAAGTGAATGAACAAATTTATTAATAAACAAGAAAAACAAACCAAGACATTTAACAATAATAATTTTTTTTTTAATCCTCATACTGATAAAAAAAAAAAACAGATAAATAACAATAGGTAACACTAACCAAAAAAAAAAAAAATCAGAATGGTCACAAAAAATTAAAGAAATAAACCAAACAAAAGTAACAAATGTTTAGATGTATTTATAATTATTAGAAGAAAACTTAACAAATATGAAGAAAGTTATAGTGAAAATTACATGAATCGAGAAATGTAACAATGAGCAAAATATTCCACAAAATGAATCAAAGGATTCAAGACAATGAAGAAAAATGAACAAATGGTAGCAATAAATTAACCCAAAAAAATCCAAAATAAACAGTAAGATCCAAATAATGACCAAGAATAAAAGAAAGTTATCAATAAAAAAGAAATTGCACAAACATGACAAAATTATCAATAAAATGCATTATAATTATTCTATTGTTATGATTGTTGTTAATAATATAATATATAATTATTATTAATATAAATCTACCAACAGTAAAAGTTAGAAATCTGTTTTTAACAGTTTCATGTGTTTTCATGATAATAAATCCTTTATTATCATGAAAACATTTTTGCTCACCTTTGTCTTTATTAAAGACAAAGGTGAGCAAAAGTAATGCAAAAAATAAACTAAACTTTTCACAATAAAGGAAGTCAATCAAATATTTAAATAAATGATTTTTTTAAAAATCCAAGAATGTAAAACAAAATGAGCAAAGAAACAAAAAAAAACGAACGGTAGAGCGCACAAAATGAATAGAAACATCCTGAAAACGTACATACATGACAAACAAACAAGTCACCAAATGGTTCATTAAAAATAACCAAGATAATAAACGAAACATAAACAAAATAAACAAAAAATGAAGCAATGTCATAAAAACAATCCCGTCGCTGAACGAAAAGCAGAAAAATCAACGTGTGACCCGGTAAAAAAAAAAATCCCACCAGTTGTTTTTAGGGGTTTTTTTTAAGTAACGGTTTTAAAATGTGTCCATGATAATCAAGACACGTTGGCAGCGCACAAATTCACCAACACTGACAAAATAGTCGAGAAAATGATTCTAATAATCGACAAACTAACAACGAATGAGCAAAATCGTGCACAGAAGAGACAAACATGTCCAAAAGACTCAAGAAAATAAAGAACGTGAACGTCTCGTTGGATGGAAACCGTTTCAGATGTGTTTCTTCTCCACGAGTCGAACCCACGGATCAGCTCCACGTCCACCTGCGCGCCGGTCCGAACCGTCCGCCGTCTTCACGCGTCCTTATTTCCTTGGCTTTTGCATATGGATCCATGCAGACGCGGCTTTGCATGTGCAACTCGTGCTGCAGTGGAGGAAGCGAGCAGACAAACCCAGCGTGGAGAAGAGAAGAGAAGAGAAGAGAAGAGAAGAGAGGAGAAGAAGAAGAGGAGGAGCCAGGACCAGACTCATAAAACCCAAAGCGTATTCGTGCGCTCACTGCCAAGGTGACGCGCTCCGCCGACAAACTGCTCCGACCTGCTGCAGAACCACACGGAACCAGGGGGCATGAGCACGACCGCGGGCTTCTTGGGGACGTTTGGGTCACGGGTTTCCTCAGAGTTCCAGGTTTTAACCCAGAATGTTCAGGAACCGTGCGTAAAAGCAGAACAAGACGCACAGAAGCTGAACCGTGCGTAAAAGCGGAACAACGCGCGCGGAACTCCTCTCTGCCTGACCTTGAAGCCCCGTCTGATCCACAGTTGAAGGATAATTCCCATCTCCGCGTCTTTTCTCGGGAATTTCGAGTCACGGCGGGGGGAAACATGAGAACCGGGTTGAGCTTCTGAAGGAGTGACAAATCCTTTTTACGCGCTCGGTGAAAACGTAAAGCTCGGACTATGCAGCATCCCCTGGACATTGGCGCGCATTACTACCCTCCGGAAGTCCACCCGGACCACAGGACGCATCGCTACAGGAGTTTCATGATCGAGGAGATCCTCACAGATCACCCGGAGCACAAAACCTCCGCCCCGGCCGGAGAGCTGCTCAAGTTCGGCGTCCAAGCTCTGCTTTCGGCGCGGCCTTTCCACAGCCAACTGGGTAAGAGGAAAGACAGAAAAACTGGAAAACTAGCAGAAAAAAACACGCATCAACAACGAAAGAAGGTCTATACACTATAATTAGGTGCGTAATTTAGTTTTAGTACAATTTACTTTGAATTTTCATTATTGTCAAACAGACTGGTCCTAGAACGCTTATCTTCAAATGCATTTAATAATAATGACATCGTCATTTGCAAAAAAAAAAAAAACAAAAAGAAAAGAGACAGAAAATGAGCAGGAAATAAAATATTAGCAATTTCTAAGAGGCCTCTATACTCCAGGAATTTGATCTGTATGAGCTGTTACATGATAGTTTTTGTGTCATATAAGAGTCTCATCACAGTTTGGCCTCTGTGACGCCCTTTTAAAGTCTACAATCTGAAGTTGTCTGGTTGTAAATTAGTCTAACTTGCGCATTATTGACCCTTTAAAGCATCTGGATCCATTTCCAGAGCGAAAACCTGCAGAACTACCCAGAAAACCAAGTAGAAGCGACACGAACAGGCCTGTACACTTTAGAATTTACACTAGAATAAAATAAAATAAACTTCATTTATCCTCTTCTGGAAAATTCGGTTTAAGTGCGCCACGCATGAGAGTTGTTGTACACCTCACACAATCAAAGCGTCTATAGATTCTATAATCTAATCATTCTAATAATCTCACCTTAAAATATACCAAATTCACATTTGCAAAAAATCAGGCCATGGATCAGTCTTCGATTTGAGTTTATCAGGTCAGTTCTGATGCTACAACTGCACCAAAATCTACAACTTGGCAAATAAAAAGCCTGAGAAGATGGAAAATCACTTCGATTATGACCTTTATCAGCAAATAGACTCGACAATTTAGATTTGAAGCCCAGTTCAGTTTGTATAAGTTTCTACATTAGTGTTTCTCACGGGTCACATGGTCAGTTTGTCCACGTGTGAACATTCAGGCCCTTTGAATGTCTTTGATTTGAAAACTGATTTTCACAGGTCCACTGTTCACACTTCTGACTCCTTCAAGCTACAACTGCACCAGACAAGAGAAAAGAAACAAAAGAGACAGAAAAACTGTGGAAAGAGCAAATAATAATAATAATAATAACGCCTTAGAAATGATAACAGAACTATACGCTCTATAATTCAGTGCGTAATTTAGTGTTTTTTTGCACAATCTGGTGCGTAAAACATGTTTTCTGTGTAGAACTCTGAAGGCCTCCACGCGCCCTTAAAGTATTCTCTCAAAATGTCTTAAATCCAGTTTTGCAGAATTAAAAGGATCAAATCAATCTCATTTTTTGAATTTCACTGCTGGTAATTTCCAGATATTGGGTTTGGATCGTGTTAGACGTGAGGAACACAAACGGCACCGAAAACACTGAAACGGGCTGCAACGGCGCGGTGTGACGTCACCAGCGCGTGTCCAGGTGCTCGGAGTCTCATCTTTAAAGTCTTAGCTACGGAAACGTCCCTGATTGGACCCGATCAGGTGTGGTTTTCCGCAGGTGTGTGACGTGTTAAAGCCGCTGCGCCTCGAGCCGCAGCCCAGTGCGCAAAAAAAATCAATAAAATAAAACCTTCACGTTCGAGTCGTTCAGTCTATGACATGGTTCATCGTCTTTACTCGACTTAAAGTCAGTTTGACACCAGTCAGTTTCAGTTGGATTTTTTTGTTGTTATTTTTACACAGGTTTGTTTCTATGACTACATTTCTAACGTCTTTTTGGTTTTTTTTTTTACTCAGGACTGAACCAAAGTTGACCTGCTCAGTTTCGATCAGTTCCTGGACTATAATAATAATAATAATTATTATTATTATTGTTCAATTCGTTAATTATTGCTGCTCAGTTATAATTGTTTGGATTCTTGTTTTTTTCTATTTTGGCCGCTTTCTTAATTATTTAATGCGTTTTTGTTCTTTTTTGTGCAATTTTGTCGATTATTTCGACGGGTTTGTTCATTTCCTTTTCGTTTTTCTCGATTTGTTTATTCATATTATTAGAATTTTTTTTTTGCATATGTGTGGATCATTACACTCATTTTTCTTCCTGTTTTTATTCCATTGTAACTTTGTTGATTTCATCCTGATTTTCTTGATTTGCCGTGAACGAAAAATGTCGATTTATATCTATTTGCCAAAAAAACGTATTTATTATGAATGAACTTCACAAAAACTTAAATGTGGTTCAAATCATCGACAAAACGTGGTTAAAAAACCTTTAAATTTAAGCGTCTGGTATCTGTAAAACACTGATTTTGGTGCGTTAAACTTGACGTAAATCCTTCAGATAATGATAATAATTTAGATGAACAGATTTTTACCAAAAGCCCTAAAATGATCCAGTGCGTCATGATTCAAATCAACCCATCCAATGCCCGGTGTTTCACATTTCAACTCAACTCCTCCGTGCGTAAAAGTCGTTTGAAAAAAAAAAAAAAAAAAAACCTTCAGTTTTTATTGTCACAAAATACGATTAAAAACTAAAACAAAATGGACACAAAAATCAAGAAAATGAACAAAACAGTAAAGAAGTTGCGCAAAAAATGAAAAAACTAGATCCAACAAGGGAAATTAAAAAAAACCCCACGAAAATTCACAACATATAAGGAACAGTAGAAAAAATCTATAAAATAATTAAGATGATGAACAGAAGTGATCAAAAAGTGGCCAAAAATAATCACAAAGCAATAAAAAAATGAACAAAAAGCACAAAAAATAATGAAGAAAACATCTCCACAATGAACAAAAAAGTTTCCAAACTATTAAACCTGAATTTGCACGTTATTGATCATGTCAAGGCGCCAAAGTTTCGTTTCTTGTTGAATTAAATGAGTAAAAACACAAAGGACAAAACAAGCAGTGAATGAACAATATAACAAAATAAGCAAGAATCTAACATTTATTCTTGTATTTGACATTTAAACAGTGAAACTCATCAGAAAGCGCTGGAATGTGGATTTTTCAGACATTTCTTGTTTGAATGTTGGACTGAAAAACACAGATTTAAGTTTTAAAAAGCACCAAAATTCACAATAACCTCGCGGCAAAGTCAGTTAAATGTTATTTCTTAGTGTGTGCATCAAAACAGGTTCAAAGGTCAGAGTTGAAGGCCTATACATGACACACAGCTGAGAGAGCAGGATATAAATAAACAATGAGGGATCAGTGTCATGTTGGGACGCCTTTAGAAGAAAGTAATAGAATAACTGGTGTCTGTGCTCTGGGATTGACCCGGTTTTTGGCCTGTTTTCTAATTTATTATATGCATTTTTCTAAATTTCCTTTATTTCTGGTTCTTCTGAAAGATGAAGCCTTCCATGCATGGTGTTCTCTTCACTGCCCTGCAATGGCAGACAGTGACGAGGTGACAGTACATTTATAGGGATTACAAATTTGATGCAAACAGTAAAGGGAGATGCAATAAGTCAGTGATTACTTTGACTTCAAAAGAACAAAATGAGGGGAAATGAGCAACATGAGATGCAAACGGTACAAAATAGTGAAGGAAGTGAAGAAAAGTGAATGAAATCAGAAGGAAAAATGAACAAAACAGTCAAAATGTGAAGATTAAGTCAGTAAAATCGTAAGAAATTGGACAAGAGAAGAGGAAAAATAAACACAATGAGCAAAACAATCAAGAAGTTGTTGAAAAAGGGACGAAAGATGAAAAAATTAATAAAAATAATAAGGAAAAAGGAGCAACGTAAGAAGTAAAATGGAGAACATGGCAAGCAGAACCAATCCAAATGAAATAAGTTAGATGCAAAAAGAAGAGAAATGAGCCAAATAAGAAGAAAACTAAACAAAATGAGCAAAACAATCAAGTGAATGAACCAAATTAGATGCGAAAAAATGAAATATGAACAAAAATAAACCAAACTGTCAGAAAATGCTTTCAAAAAAAGAAAAAAAACCCCCTTTCAAGTAATTTCTTTCAAGTGTTTTCTTCTTTGTTCAGTTACTGGACTTTATCTTAAAGATTGTTTGCAAGAACCACAAGGCTGAAAATGTCATATTTTTTAATCATTCAGGCACCGACGGATTGATAATCAACCAAACCTTGATTATTTTTAACGTGGAACCTTGTCGTTAAATCAAACATGAAGGAAATTAAGACATTATTCAATTTTTTACATGTGGAATGAATTCAGCAACGTGCATTTAACATGTCTATGCTGACTTTTAGAAACGTTTCACCCTCTTCTTTCAAACCTCAGGCAACAAAATGCAAAAAATAACCAGAATAATCAAGAAATTCAGCACAAATAATCCACAAAAAGAACAAGGAAACAAAGGAAAATGACCAGAATAGGATAGATGGAGGTTTTAAATGAGAACATTTCACTGTAAACAGACACAATATCTGGATTAAGAGGCTCAGTTTAACAGAGAAATATATGTGTTTTACTCTTTAAATTTAGAATAAGTCTTTTTTATTTTGGTCATTGTATGATGGCTTTTCCAGCATCGAGAAACCAAATAAAATTTATATATCAATTCAATAAACAATGAAAAATATGATAAAAAAGAAGAAAATAAACAATAAAAGCTACAAAACAAGCAAAAATCCAAAAATAATTAAGAAGATAAATGAAAATAAACCAAATAAAGAAGAAATGTAACAAAAAGGTGATCCACAAAATTAAATTCAATTTTATTAGTAAAATACGTTTTTATTGTAAAATAAAACAAACACAATTGTTAAAAATGAAGAAAACACGAACAAATGGAACCAGATTTTAATCTATGTCTGCCCCTTCTCTATTAATACTAATAATACGAATAATAATAATAATAATAATAATAATAATAATAATAATCATTTATTATGATGATTATTATGTGAATGTGGTGACGTTGAAAACCAGACACTGCGCATAAAACAAGGCTCATCAGTTTTGCCAAATGGTTTTAATTAATCACATTGTGATTTTTAAATAATATTACTATTATTATACATTTTAGAATAAAGGTTAAAAAAATCAACAAACCTGAATAAGCAAACGGGTTGTGACCTTTAACCCAAATCCTTCAAAACCCGCCTCATTTATTGGTGCGTCGTTTTTTTATGTGTAATAAATGAACTTTTGACTCCTTTTTTAATTTTGATGACATGGTGCGAAGACACATCACAGTAAATCAATCAAACTGAACAAAAATGTAGCCAAATCATCCGGTAACTGGACAGAAATGAACAAATCCAACCAGTAACGAAAAATAAATTAACAATTTAAACTAAGCCAAGAAAAGGCGCAGAATTATCTCCACAATGTGGGCAAATAAATAAAAAAATAAAAAAGGACCAAAATAATCCCCTAAACGAACAAAATGCGAAATAAAATAATAAAGTCAAATAACGAAAATGATCGAACAAAGACTAAAGCCAACATTCACAAAATGAATAAAACATTTTCATTCATGTAAAGTAGGTTTTTTTTTTTAACCAAACATGTTCACATCAGCCACACTTACAACAAATCGGAGCATCTATGCCTAAAAGAACGAAAATCAACAACATAATATGTTATATAACGTATTTAAAACATTTCAAAAACCTTAAACACAGAACAAAATAATGGAGAAAATTAACGAGACAAAATCCATTAAAAAAAGAAAAAAATAAACATAGTCAAGAGAAAAAAAAAGAAAAAACAAGAAAGTCGAACAGAACCGTCAACATGAGGAGAATGAAAGAAAAACGAACAAAATGAGCAAAATGAAGCTGATTCCCTCGTCCAACCGTGAGGAAAAATTAAAAAACAAAACTACATTATTCATGCAGGGCAAATTTTATTTAAAGCCCAAACGTGTCACGTGGTTTGTCCTGCACAACATTAACAAACAGGAAAATTAAAAAAACACCGAGACCACGCGAGGCAACGAGTAAAATATAAAAAAACACAAATGAATGAAAATCAACAACATAGTCAAGAAAATGTGCAAAACGTTGCAAAATATTACACAGAATGAACCAAAAAATGAACAAAACCACGCAAATGGAGTAAATTGACATGATATCGGTGGCTTTTGATGAGTTTATAATGTTCCATATTATTTAAATTAAATTCACAAACTACGGGTTTTGAATGATCACGCTGATCTGATGCGTCTTTTTTTCCGTCCAGTCCTGAAGGCGGATCAGTCCAGCCTGCTCAAGTTCCCCATGTCCCCGCTGTCCTGTCCGCTGTCCTCCCCGCTGGGCCCGCCGCTGCTGTCCGCCGCCCCGGGCCTGCAGGTGGGCGCCGCGTCGCACCACCTGCCGCTGGACCTGCACCTCCGCGGCAAGCTGGAGCACGGCGTGGACGGCGGAGCCAAGGCCAAGAAGGGCCGCCGGAGCCGCACCGTGTTCACCGAACTGCAGCTCATGGGCCTGGAGAAGAGGTTCGAGAAGCAGAAGTACCTGTCCACGCCAGACAGGTGAGAATGACACGGGTGGACCCTCAAAAGAATTTACCGGAAGCGACGAGAGTGAGGACCAAAATGATTTAAGAAATGAAATAAGCCACGGAATGATGGAAAATGAAGGAAATATGTAACGGAAATGGACAAAATAATCAAGGAAGTAAACAAAAATGAAAAAAAAAACTATCAAGAAAATACTAAAATAAAAAAGATTAGCAAAAATAAGCAACAAAATAAAGAAAAAGATTTTAAAAAATCAAGGAAAATGAACAAAAATGAAGATAATAAGCCAAAAAATGAACAAAATACTAAATGTAAAATTAGTAGAAATAAGCAGGATATTCAAGAAAGTCAACAAATATGAAGACAATGATTAAGACAATGCACCACAATAAACAGACAACAGCAGAAAATGTAAAAAATGAACCAAATAGCCAGAAAAAATGAGGAAAAACTGAGCAAAATAATCAATACAATAAAGAAAAATTTAAAAAATGATCATGAGAAAAACAAAATGAGCAAAATAAGAAAAAATAAGCAAAAAAAAAAAAAAACAAGTAATCAAGAAAACAGGGACTGGGGTGCCCAGATGTGGATCCTCAAAAGAATTTACCCAAAGCGATGAGAATGATTTAAGAAATGAAATAAGTGACCGAATGATGGAAAATGAAGGAAATATGCAACAAAAATGAAAAGTCAAAGCAAAATAAGGAAGAAAATCAAGAAAATAATCAACATAATGCACAACAAACCGAGAAAATATGAAAAAAATGAACCAAATCACCAGAAAAATGAAGAGAAACAAACAAAATAGTCCAGAATGTAGACAAATTGGACAAAATAATCAAGAAAGTAAAAAAATGAACAAATGCAATGAAAATGGACAAAAGTCAAAGCAAAATAAGGGAGAAAGTTAGGAAAAATTAAGCACACAAGTACACAAAAATCAAGAAAATAAGCAAAAAACAAGCAAAAATGATCAATAAATTCAAAAGAAGAGAAAAATAAGCAAGTAAGTAAAGCAAGGAATTAATAAAATAAGGAACTGCATGAATAAAAAAGAAAAAAAAAGAACAATGTGAGCAAGAAATAAAGAAGATAAGCAACAAATGAGAAAAAATAAGGAAGAGGACCAGGAAATATGTAGAAAATGAGAAAGAAACCAGCAAAATGATCAATAAAACTCTTAGAAAATTAAAAAATAAGCAACAAAAGGAGAGAAAATAAGCAAAATAAGTGAGAAAATGAAAAAAGGAAGAAAATAAACAACAAATAGTCACAAAATGAGTAAGGAGGAGGTAAATAAGAAATAAAATAAACAAAAATGTAGAAAATAAGCAACAAAATGAACAAAAAAGGTAATAAGTAAGCAAAAAAAGGAATCAAGAAAATAAGGAACCACATGAATAAAAAAGGAATAAATAAAGAACTAAGCAACAAATAAGAAAAAATACTGAAACTAAGGATGAAAACCAGGAAAAATGAAGAAAACGAGCAAGAAACAAACAAAAATGATCAATAAAATTATTAGAAAATTAAAAAATAAGCAACAAAAGGAGAGAAAATAAGCTAAATAAGCGAGAAAATGAAAAAAGGAAGAAAATAAACGACAAAAAGTCACAAAATGAGGAGGAGGTAAATAAGCAATAAAATAAACAAAAATGTAGAAAATAAGCAACAAAATGAGCAAAAAAGGTAATAAGTAAGCAAAAAAAGGAATCAAGAAAATAAGGAACCACATGAATAAAAAAGAAAAAACAAAGAACATGAGCAAGAAATACAGAAAATAAGCAAGAGAACTAGGAAAAATGTAGAAAACAACCAAACAAATACACAAAAATTACAAAAATAAAGAAGAAACAAGCAAAGGAAGCTATCCAATTCTTGGAGAATTTCAATAAATGCAACAAAATGAGAGAAAATGAACAAAATAAGCAAGAAAAATTGGAAAAATGAGGAATATGAGCAACAGAAGGAGCAAAAATGAAGAAAGAAAGCAATAAACAGAAGAAAAAATGATGAAAATAAGCAACAATTGACAAAAACGAAGAACATAAACAATAAAATGAATGAAAGTGAGCAAAAAAAATTAACAAAATGGGACCAAAATTAAATACCACAGTTTTTCAAAAGAAGGGCATTTCATATCATCGAAATTTAAACCATTTTGTTGCACATTTTACTAATATTATGCCCTCTGAAAACTATACCCATGTGTTACAAGACTTTGAAGTGATTAATTTTAAACCCCATTAAAACAGTCTTGGTAATTTTACACTGTATATTAGGATATATTTAATTATTAATTCATGTCCACCATGTTTGTCTTTCTGTGCTGTACTCTCAGTAAAAAAAAAAGCTGCATCTGGTTCTGCATAAGAAAAACATCACACATAACACGCTGTACCTGTAGTGGAAATTAATTTAGAGAGCACTGATCATAAATGCAGACATGAAATGAGAACGACTCCATTTTGCAGACACGTTAAAACGAATGCGGCATCGCGCAGCATCTGGACTGGGCCTGAACATCTGCAGGGGGAGGAACCTTAGCGGATGAGTCCTTTTCAGGCAATCCAGGATTTTTCGGAATAAGGGAGGAATCCGACCACTGATGTAGCAACTGTTCTGAAACGGTCATATGAAAGAAGGAATATTTCAGTTCATTCGACATTTCTTCCACATTTTGCAGATAAAATTGAACCCTGTACACCTCCTGCTCTATGAAGCTGCTGTCGACTGACGACATGTCACCGCTTTTTATCATCACCAGGGTCGTTCTCGAAGCTTTAAGGAGCAAATGACTTCAACCTCCCCTACTGATGAATAACATTACTGTATTTTCTGGACTATACTGTATGTCGCTCTGGAGAATAAGTCATACAAGCCAAAAAATGCATAATGAAGACGGAAGAAAAAAAAAAAACGTATATAAGTCACACTGGACTTTACGTCGCATTTTTGGGGGAAATTTATTTTACAAAATCCAACACCAAGAATAGACATTTCATCTTGAAAGGCAAGTTATAGTAAAAATAGAATAGAGAACAACAGGCTGAATAAGTGTCTCATATGTTATCGTAATATATTAACAGTTATTCACATAACTATAGCATAAAGAACATAATATAACAAGTTCACCAAACTCACGATTCTTCATCCTTGGTGTCACTTCTAAACAACTCTGGAGGTAGACGACACCGCCTCCTCCTCTACGTGGCTGTCATCAGTTTTATTTCCAATTATTCCGACCTTTCTGATCCCGACAGGATGGTTTCGTTTGTCACTCAAGTCCATGCCTTGTCGATCCGTCCAATGACTTACTGGAAAGTCGCATGGCGCACCTCCGTGAAGCTGTGTTCTCAGTGTGAAAATAACCAACGTGTAAAATGTTTTAATATATAAGTCGCACCTGAGCATACGTCGCTTCCCTAGCCAGACGATGAAAAAAGTGTGACTTGTAGTCCGGAAAATACGGTATATAACACTTAACCTTCTCATATATGATGGTTTTACATAGAAAATGGTCACATCCACTGGCCAAATATAAACAAATCTATATCCATGGCAACAACATTCTTCGATCCTTTCTTTCCACACCAACTGACCAACCTGGGCAATAACCAAATATATGAACAAATCCCTTCAGCGACATGAAGCCATATTCAACAGGTGTCTCTGTTAGTAAGTCAATAAAGCAACATTTGTGGTAAAACTGCTGAGACACAAGGCCACTGATTAACAGTGAGCTGGCTATGACATGTTACAATCGCTTTGATATCTCCAAGTTAGGATGAAAAAATCAAAATGTTAAACCATTTTTGGAGGTGGTGGTGGGGCCCAAATCCTGCTACAATTTCACCTCAGACCGCCCTGAAAATTCTCCTTAAAAAGGTTTGCAGTATTCCCTACTGTATGTGTGAAGAGTAAGAAGACCCCTGAAAATATGTCAGAAAATGTTTAGCTTTGGAAATTCTACCAAAATGACAACATTTTTACATGACATACACTATATGGACAAAAGTGTTTATATGGCTGATGTAGAGAAATGTGGGCATCCTTTTCCTGATCCATGTCAATCCTTATTCAATCTGACCTGTGGATAAGAACTAAACTGAGGAGCAAGAATGAATCAGCAAGAAAAATTAACAGAAATGAATAAAATAATTAATAACGTGAAGGGAAAAAATGAAAGACAGAATATCTTTTTTCATGGTTAATGTATTTGTTTATTTTTATTCATTTGTTTATGGCTACGGATCAAAAAGTTGGAACAGCTACATATGATAAGGGTTCCGATGGATTTACAGAGACGTCCAAGTTCCTTAATGTGTGCCATAAAGTCGTCCCAGTACTTTTGTCCATATGCTTTATATGTATTTGGATTATAGACTGTATATATAACTGGACACAGTGACCATTAGTTTCTGACAGGCTGTTTTGAGGTCAATCAGGTTGCCACTTCCTGGACGACATATTGGTGCCAATAACAGGATGTGACCATATTTGGATGAACGGCAGCGGGGCTTACAAAGTTTTCATGCCAGGGGACTCATGGGAAGCTAATATTAGCCGCTAGCTTATCTGACGATTCAGAAGACCCTTATGACTATGCCTTCCTGTGGACCCACCACCTGCAGGAAGGGTCATAAGGGTCAGTTGCTGAGGGTTTGGGTGGCAGCCGAAGTCAGGGGCCTGCGTGGTCCAATCCCTGGTTGCCAAAAACTAGCTCCAACTGGGAGGAGGCCCTGGGGCAGATCCAGGACAAGTTGGAGGATCACATTCCTCGGTCACCCTGGGAATGCCTCGGGGTCCCCCCAGAGGAGCTGGAGGAGGTGGCTGGGGAGAGGGAAGTCTGGGCTTCTCTGCTTAGGCTGCTGCCTGCACGACCCTGACCGGGATAAGTGGAAGATGATGGATGGATGGATGGAGGGGTGGAGGGGTCATTAGAGTCCCCCAATTTTTTAGTCCATGTCGTCTAACTGCACCAAGTGGAATAAAGTGTAAATTTTTCTACAAGATACAATTGCTCAAAAATGCAAGTAAAGTCAAAAGGAGGCATTTGTGAAGATACTGTCGCATATAGAGCCTGTTCCACCACTTACAGTTTTGACACAAGGGATAAAACTCTGGAAAAAAATGACATCACAGTTAATGATGAGTGGCAGATAATTAACTAACCCCGGCTGAATTCTGCCAACATTTACACATATGACGTTTGTCAATTTAACAGATCACTTTACAAGTCAACAAAGTAGCAGTGTGTTGTAAAACTGGAGACTGAAAATATGTCACGATTGAGTATAAACGGGAAGTCACAAATGTTATGCCTCATCTGTCCACAGTCTGCTCAGAGCTGCTGCATCTCAGCGTGATGATTTTTATCTGTTTAATACGTTTTCTCACAGCACGAGGTTAATGTTTGGAAGTAGCAGCCATCTCAGAAAGTACATTTTACCAGCTACACAACAAGGCTCTAATAATGTCTCCGACCCTGACATATTCCTCTGCACCTTGACCTGGAAATATTCCACTGAATTCACTGTTTTGCTGACTGTAACCTGACAATGTTACCACCTCAAAAAATGAACCAAATAACCAGAAAAATCAGGAGAAACAAACAAAATAGTCCAGAATATAGACAAACAAAATAATCAAGAAAGTAAACAAAAATGAAAAAAACTATCAAGAAAATACTAAAATAAAAAAGATTAGCAAAAATAAGCAACAAAATAAAGAAAAAGATTTCAAAAAATCAAGGAAAATGAACAAAAATGAAGATAATGAGCCAAAAAATGAACAAAAATAATAAATCAAATTAGTAGAAATAAACAGGATCCTAAACAAAGTCAACAAATATGAAGACAATAATTAAGACAATGCACCACAATCAACAGACAACCCCAGAAAATGTGAAAAAAATGAATGAAATAGTCAGGAAAAAAAAAGAAAAAAAAACTGGGCAAAATAATCAAGAAAGTAAACAAAAATTATCAAGAGAAAAATAAAAGGGGCAAAATGACCAAAAATAAGCCACAAAATAAAAAAATATATGAAATAATTAAGAAAAAATCACCAAAATGAAGAAAGTAACCAACAAAAATAACTTAAAATGAGTAAAGCATTTGGTGTGAGGTACCAGTCATTCCAAAACATTCTAATGATGTTGTAATTATAAATATTCAATTCATCTTTAAAATAACGTCACGTATTTTAAACAAGGTAAGGGTTTAAAGTGGCTATAATGTGTTTAGATCATAATTACAATCATAATGATGTTTCAGTTACTATTTGATAAGGTACAAAAAATTGACTCAACTACGCAGTTTGAAAGTTTTGGTTGTTTTTATTCATTTTTCAAAGCATTTTCTTCACTATTTTTGATCATTTTTCTTCTTTTTGCATGTAATTGATTCATTTACACAATTATGTCATCAATTCTTCTTTTTTGTTCCTCTCTTAGCAACCTCTCGATTGTCCTAATTTCATTTATTTCTCTTCTTTTTTTAATATATTTTTGTTCATTTTCCTTCTTTGTGGCTCCAGTTTGGTTCATCTTCTTGATCACATCGTTATTTTGTCTTGCTTCATTTGCTGATTTTGTTCACTTTTTTTCAATTTTCCTACCACTTTGTACCTTTTGCTTCTTTTTTCTGCTTATTTTGTTCATTCTAAGTCAAACTACTCACTGTCTTGTTGCATTTTGCTTTACAAATTTTTTAATGACTAAATTTAACATCACCTTGTTCCTGTCCAGTGCAGTGGACACCGTGTATGAAAGACAACGCCAGCGAGGAAAATGTCCATATCAGAGGACATTTAGAGAAAGACAGACTTAGAGATGAGAGGCAGCAGGATACATGCTATAAAAAATGAGAATATATATAAAAAATAGGAATAAAAATAAAAAATGAGAAATAAACAGTATCAATAAATTGTAAAGGGTATAATAAAATAGGCAAGAATATACAGTATGGTATAAAGTATATGATATTTGTAAAATTTTTAAGTTATTTACAGTGTAAACCGGGAAATATTGCATTGAAAGCAGCACAAGAAACAGTCAAGCAGTGGTGATCCACATTGTCATCTGGATCCAAGAAGCCTTTAAATAATTCTTCATCAGTCTGAATTAAATCCATAAATCCATCCATCATCTTCCACGTATCCTAGTCAGGGTCACGGGGGCATCAGCCTGAGCACAGAAGCCCAGACTTCCCTCTCCCCGGTCACCTCCTCCAGCTCCTCAGGTGTTCCCAGGCCAGCTGTCCTGGGTCTGCCCCAGGGCCTCCTCTCAGTTGTTGGTAGTTGTTAGTTTTTAGCAACCAGGGATTGGACCACCCAGGCCCCTGCCTTCAGCTGCCACCCAAACCGGACCCTTACGACCCTTCCTGCAGGTGGTGGGCCCACAGGAAGAAATAGTCATAAGGGTCTTGTGAATCACTCTTAGTCCAACCTGTCACCTAGGACCAATTTGCCTTGGGAGACCCTTCCAGGGGTGAATTACCCCAACAACATAGCTCCTAGGATCACTCAGGCACACAAACCCCTCCACCATGATAAGGTGGTGATTCAAGGAGGTGTGAATTAAGACTATTTTCAACATTTTTGCTTGTTGCTCCATAAATAACACCCAGAAAATAGGAAATAGGTTCGACCACGTCAGAAGGATTGATCTGGATCCTGGTGATGGAAGATGGAGGCGACCTGCTGCCTGTGGTTCCTCTCAAAAAAATCTAGTCAAAAATCTGGTAGGGTATGTGACCAAAAAAATAAACATAAAACCACAAAGAAAATAAATGAAAAACGACCAGCATAATCAAATAAGTTGAAAGAATGAGCATGGCATAACTGGAATAATCAATAAAATGAACAGCGATGAACAAAAATGGACATATTATGCAAAAACAAAAATGATAAATGAAATTCACAACGAAATTAAAAAAACAACAACTTTCAAACCCACAAATGAACAAAAGAATAAATCTAACGAATAACAATTAATTAAAATAATAAACAAACCGAACAAAATAATGAAAAAAACAAGCTAAATAATCTACACAATGGACAAAACCCCACAAAACAATCAATATGGTTTGACGTGTGATGACGTTGAATCAAAAATGACCCAAATTAGTATGAAATCAACAAAAAGATCAAAGGTGAATAAAATAGTTAATAGAGTGAACACAATATAAAAGGAACAAACATGAAATTCTCAAGTAATGGGAACAAAATAACCAAACAAATAGTTTTTATAAGCTCTACACCGACAAATCAGCTGATGAAATGGTCACTGAAATGAACAAAAATGAACAATGTAATACACGTAATGGACAAAAAACACCAAAAATGAATAAAAGTATTAAGAAAGTGAAGAAAAAAAACCAAAAAATTTGTTAAGAGCGTAAATAGAAATGCAAAAAACATCAAGCATATGAATAAATATGAACAAAATGAAAAAGAGGGATCAAAGTGCACGACATACAGTGGGGACAATAATTATTGGGAAATGTAAAAATGTGCAAGTTCACCCATTTAAAAAGATAAGAGAG
>JAQQAE010002820.1:0-21469 GCA_029823295.1 Pseudamia nigra | reverse complement strand
GACAACGACCGCTTCTGACAACAAAAAATTCGGATACCGACGGAAAAAACTGCAAAAAAATTGAACCTCATAACGACTAATTGTCCAGACAACGACGCCCGGGTCACGCCTGCGTCACTTCCGGGTCTCTTCATTTTTTTCATTTTCTTCATTAATTTGGTCAATTTGGATTGAGTTTGTGTATTAACTTGCTAATTTTTGTTCCTTTTGTTGATTACTTTCAATTTTTTGTTCAATTGATTACTTTGTACATTATTGTTAATTTTATTGATTATTTTGCTGATTTTTGGTCATTTTTGTTCATTTTGCTGATTATTTAGTTTTATGTTCATCTTTGTTAATTTTTTGGATTATTTAACTTTTGTTCATAATTTCTGCCCAATTTTTGTCTCTAATTATTTATTTGATTGTTCTGTTCATTGTCTAGATTTTTTCAGTTTTTATTCATTTACATCAAGTTTATTTATTATTTAGTAATTTTGTTTGTGCTGTAGATTATTTTTGTACAGCACAAACAAATGTCTTAATCTTGTTTTTTATTTTGCTTATTTTGTTCATTTCCTTGTTTTTTTGTTCTGATTTTTATCATCTATCATCTACTTTTTTATCTTGTTCTTGATTTAGTGTTTATTTTGTTAATTTTGATGTATCATACTATGTTACTTCCATCACTGGATGAAGCCACAGGAGCCACTGGAGAGAGACTAAAGAGCCACATGTGGCCCTGGAGCCACAGGTTGCAGACCCCTGTCCTAAGTTCATGCTAGTCAGTTTTCTTAATCATGAAATTATTCAAATAAAATTTCAAAAAATTGAAAATGTTCTTAAATTATGCTACAAATAAGACTGAAATACCTTCAGTCAGATATGTGAACAAGCTACAGCTGAACTATTGTTATTGTTACCTCTGCCAAGGAGGTTATGTGATCATGTTGGTTTGCCTGTTTGTCCACGTGTTAGCAGGATTTTGCAACAACTACCAGACAGATTTTGATGAAATCTTCACCAAATTGATGACCCCCATAAAATTTGGAGATGATCCAAGGTCAGGATGTGGATTCTGGATCAGTTTTTCACTTTCTTTAACATTGTGAAACATTGTGGGTCCATTTATCAAAATCCATGCAATAGTTTTTGTGTAATCATGCTAACGAATGGACAAACTGACACACAAAAAGACAATCAACATGATCACATAACCTCCTTGGCTGGTCAAAAAATAACAGTTTGGGTGAACAACAGCTTTGGCTTAGGTATACGCTGTCTGAGTGTCCTCTAGTATTATATTATTTTCTTTGTCTGTCCTTGAAAAACAAAAGAACTACTACTTCTCTGGGACTATTTTCAGGAAGAGGCATAAATATTTTTTCTACTGACATTTTGTTGTGAAAACTGGAGTAAAATTCACATAAAATTTGTCTTATCTGATAGTTGTAGAAGTTGTGTTTACCTGAAGAAGGGTCACTAGGAAAATGTCGATCACTCAGGAACCACAGCTAACTTTGTTCAAATGTTTCCAACCTGTTATCTAAGAGTGAAAATTCTCAGCTCTCACAACTTAAAAGAATGGAGTTTGGAGCACCACATCTTTATTTTATTGTTTTCAACATGTGAGCTTTCCAGTATATACACAACCAGTGAAAAGTTTGGCCACATCCTCTGTGAAGTGTTTTTTCTCTGCTTTTATTATTTTCAACATTGTACATTATTACAAAAGACATCCAAACTGTAAAAGAACATGCGTGGAATCATGTAGTAAAGAATAAATGTTAAACAGCTGAACAATGCTTTATATTTTAGATTGCCAACGAGCTGGTTGCTGACTTTGTGGCAGACTGATATACAGTACAATATATGATTAAACAGGCTTTTCTTACCTGTTCCAGATGTTGAAGGAATCTGAAATGCCCACTTTCTCTCCTCAGTCACCCTGTGGTTAGATAAGCTGCAGTTACTAACTCCATAGTAGCTACTGCTATGACTGTTTTCAACTCTACAAGTGAGTGCTTGAGCTTCTGCACCTATGAGGTTGTAAGACATGATGACTGGCGGGTCACCTGTCTAATCATTTGCAGCAGACCACAACAAACCATTGGCTGCTAGCTAGTTGACCAACATCATAGACAGCATCTTTAATGCTTGACAAGGCCCACCTGTGTACTGAAAACTGTTCCAGGTGGCATCCTCAAAACTCTGATGAGAAAATGCCATGAGTGTGCAAAGCTATCATCAAAGCTAATTGTTACTTTGGACCGTAATTGAACATGTGTTGGGTTGTTTAACACTTTTTTTTATTACATAATTCAGTATGTGTTCTTTCATAGTTTGGGTGTCTTCAGTATTAATGTACAGTGTTGAAAATAACAAAAAATAAAGAAAAAACACTGAAGGAGAAAGTGTGTCCAAACTTTTGACTAGTAGTGTGTCACTATGCTCTGAGAAAAAATGCTAATGTACATTTTTGCTGCAGAAGCCAAAATGTTATCAGATAACATGGATGACCCTTGCTTGTTCTTATGTCCTGCATCTACCACCAAGCGTGAACATGCAATTCATCATCAGAAATCTACTGTATGTATTTAAGACAATGAACACACACACACACACACTAACCCAAAAATGCCCCCTACAAATGCCTGCCGTGTGACACAATATTGAGACAAATCCTCAAAGAGCTCTCCCCCTCGTGCTCATAGAATCACATAGTGCTCCCATACAAAACATTAGCGGCTTGACACTATCACACCGGCTATCCGGCAGAGCCCCTTTCACACATAATTACAGGCTCTCATTTCCCCCGCCGAGGGAACAGGTGCAGGGGGAGACGGAGAATAGTTCAGGCCCACTGTCTCCTTGGGCTTAGGGCCTTTTCCTGGCTCTGAGAGGCCTGTATTGACAGAGACAGAGGGGGGACGCCAGCACCAATAAATCACTGCGAACGTGTAAATGCCACTGCACCACATTCCGTTAAAGAACAGGAGGCCAAATGGTTACAAGTTCCTTTCTCTTTCTGTTTCTGTTGTTTTAAGGCCTGCCCTCACCTTCTACCCCACTCCCCTCCACACACACAGTATCTCCCCCTGTTTTCTCTTCCTCTACCTCCATCTCTCTCTGTGTCTCCCTCGTTCGCTCGCTTTACACTCCCCCAAGAAGCTAATAACATAATTTGAGGAAGAATTTTCCCGGCGTTTCCTGTGAATTCTGTCATTAGTCATCCGAATGACCTCTCTGTTCTTCCCCTTTCCCTTCCATGCCACTAACAGAGCACTGCACTGGAGCAATGGCTGCCTGGGGAGGAGGGAGGTAAATAGAAACCGGAGGTGAACCCAGAGTGTGTGCATGTGTGTGAAAAAGATAAATTTACAGTATGTTATTTGTCTGAATGTGTGTATATCCTCATGTTCAAACACTTGCCTGTGTGTCATAGGTGGCAAAAGTTCACGTTCTTTACTCATGTATTAAAGATAAAAGTAGAAGTACTGCTTTAACTCACTTACTCAAGTTAAAGTGAAAATTTCAGATTCTGAAATTTATTAAAAAGTCGCAAATTAGCCTCAGAAAGATATTTCTGGCATTGTTTTTTGTGAAAGGCAAGCTGAACTTAAATAACACACGGAGATGTGTAGAGTAAACAGAAACAGTGCTCATTGTTCCTTTATAATTTGAATGACTCAAGTAGAGGTTGATGTACTCATAAATCTAGGTAAGAATAAAAAAAAAGTGTCTCACAAAAAACTAGTTAAGTAGTGAGTAAGTTAGTAACATGGTATTTATTACAGAATAATATATCATCTTCAGTCAGGTATTTCGGTCATTTTTGTTTATTTCCATGATTATTTTCATCATTTTTGGTGATTTTTGTTGCTTATTTTATTCATTTTTTAACTTGATTGTTCCTGTTACCAATATTGGTTTCTTAATTTATTAATTTTACTAACTTATGTTATTTTAGGTTAATTTTTATTAACCTTTTTGGTTGTTTTGATGATTTTGCCATATTGTTGCCTTTTTAAACATTTTGTTCAATTCCCTGATTATATTGTTCATTTATGTTAAGTGACTTGATTATGTACTTCCTTTTTACGTATTTTATTCATTTGTACTTATGTTAATTTTACAATTATCTTGACTGCTTAATTCAGTTTTGTTAATATTTGCTTATTTTGTCCGTTTTGTTGCTTTTTGTGGTTTTTTTGTACATTGTTGCTCATTTTGTTGCTTAGTTTATTCACTTTGATAATTAGCTTGATTATTTTGCTCAGTTTTATTATTTAATTGATTTTTTTTTTGGTTCTTTTTTATTCCCACTCACTGAGGTGGACTAAAATGTAACTAAGTAGAAGTTAATTATTTCATCACAAATGTAATTGAGTAAAAGTAAAAATTATTTTGCAAAACAGCTACTCCCTCAAGTTTTACGGGACGAACTACTCAAGTAAATGTCAAAGAGTGAATGTACTTGAGTACTTCCCACCTCTGATCATACTATATTACAATAATGTAAACACTATTGAGAACTCTAAACATGACAATATGATGCCGTTTGTGTGAAGTTATGTCTGCGTTTCTTGTTTGCTCTGCTTCAGTATCTTTGACATTGAATTCATCATTTTTATCATTTACTGTATGTCATTTTCATCTTGTTACATTTGTTAAGTGTAATATGAGATAAAGGCCACCCACGGGGCCATCTTTTTATATGTTTATTGTGACACCATGTCATGAGGTTTCGGTTTCGGCCTCGAATTGTGAAGCGCCTAGAGATAATCAGCGATTATGATTGGCGCTATACAAATAAAGATTGAACTGAATTGAACCATTTAGGTTAAAATCAGTTTCGATGTTGGAAAGGGGCACAATGATACAAAACAAAGTACTAGATGATTCCCCTCAAATGAGCTAAAGGTCTGGTGAGTGAAATTTGGAATTTAGGAGGCAAGAATTCAACATAATACTCATGATTGTGATTTCAATAGTGTTTTATCACACAAAAATGAGAATCATTGCATTTGATGTTTTACCATATATCTACAGAGGAAGCAGACTGTCATTCGTAAGCAGTAGCTTAGAACAGTTTTCCTGTTCACAATTGTATAGCTTTTTTGTTTCCATTAAATGTAAAGTCACATTTGCATGAAGAGTGTGTGGCTATATAATATCATCAAAATGTAATATTCTGGTGCAATATTCTGGTGCAATATTCTAATTTACACATAATAAACAAGAGTAAAAGTAGAGCCTCATTTCCCTTATTTTCATGTACAACGGATTTTCATATATGAGGCAAGAATAATCAACATTCATGGGAATAAATTTTGTCAGTATAAGTCTGAACTACAAGACATCTTTTTTCACTTCATCAGGATACTGATAAAGGTGCTACTAACAGCTGATCAGACATTTGATTTTAACATTCACTACTTCAGAATTCAACCAAAAAAGGTTTTTTTTTAATTTTCCTTATGTGAATTAGCTCTTTGACAGTAATGTCAAAACCAAGCAGCAAGATTCACGAGCCACATGTGAATTTTCCATGAACAGTTTCTGATGCAAAACTTAAAAATACAAGTTAAAGGTATATTCTAATGTGGCAGGGGTAGGTGTGGTCATGTGATCATATCACATAATAGAGACTTAAAAAGGAAGTGCACAGGCCCACTCAGGAAGCCCCTAACCTAACTCTATAGTAGCTATAGAGTTAGGTTGCTATAACTGTTTTCAACTCTGTGAGCGAGTGAGCGAGTGAGTGAGTGAATGAGCTTGTGCACCTATGAGGATGTAAATCGCGCTGACTGCTTATCATTTATAGCGGACCACTACAAACCATTGGCTACTAGCTAAAAATCAAGAACAGACAAACCAAGGACAGGTTTTGTCGTAGCAGATTGGAGGTATTAAGTTGGTCACAACTTAATACCTCCAACTTCGCCAGTAGATCTCACAAAATAGCACATAACGGAAAATCTTTAAAGTAGCACACATTTAGTGAGAAGAAGTACAGATTTTTTATTGAAATGTAGTGAGTTAAATAAATACAACATACAGCTATCTGAAACATCTACAGAACCTAAGCACTTGTACTGTAGTGTGTGCATGTGTGTGCGTGTGTGTGTGGGTGTGTGTATCGATGTGGAAGCTCCCCACTCAGCAAGGTGCAGAGGTAGGGCCCCACTACTTACCCCCTGACACTGAGCTGTTAACTGGGAAAAGTAGAATAGGAGATTTGTATGGTGGAGTGGGTCGAGGGGTTTTCTCTCTCTTTCACTCACTCTGTCGGTCTCTCATGGTGGGTGTGTGATAAGATGTGTGGTGGGTCGGAAGCAACTGCAAAGAGGAAGAAAGAAAGTTTGTGTCACCACCGCCATCACAGCTGAAATTACTTGTTTATGTTCCTTTCAGCAGTAATAACCCAAGCAATTATTTGCTTTCACAGAGTACCTACTACTTTTGGCTTTGCATCTATATAAGATTTATTTGAACTGATTAAATAACAAGACAGAGAGACTGGGGCCACTATGCTGCTCAGCTCAGTTGCAACAATTACATATACATAAACATCATTGTCTGGGATGAGTTGGCCTGTGCAGTGGGGTGCATGCAATTAAGCTACATGGGGAGTGAAGGCAAGGATTGTATTCAAAGAACAAACAGACTTGGACAAATTTAACTCCAGATGATGCAACATTTGCTGGATCTGGAAATAGATTCTGGAGCCTGAAACCAATTATTTACAAAAGAGATTCTGAGAGATTGAGTGTTAGCTTTATAACAGATGTTTTTGCAACATGTGATTGACTCTGTGCTGTATTATTATTAGCAGATCCACTCTGCTTTTTCCTCTGTGGAACAGCAGACCTTGTCTTTTACTCCTAAACATTTACACTACCAGGCAAAAGCTTCAACACATCTTCTTAGTGAATTATTATTACTTTCAACATTGCACATTAATACTGAAGACATCCAAGATCTCAAAGAATACATATGGAATTATGCTGTAAACAAAACAGTGCTAAAACAACTTAACGTGTGCCATCTCTTGCCTTCTTAATGTGCTTTAGACCATACACTGTCCATATTATGGCAAAAATACCCAGTTAAGTAAAGAGGAAAGACAGTCCACCATTCCACATTCATCTTAGGCATATTTGATATTGTTACAAAAACTGTCAATACTTAAATTAAGGTCTGTCAATCCAAAAGAAACTCAATCAAAATTACTGAGGATTTTTGGATTGATTAGCTTCATTTCTTGAAGTAGTGATGGACTATTAATTCTCTTTAATTGAAGATGCAGTCTACAATGTTGAGAAACTAGGTAGTAGCTGACTGTATGTGGTGGACCAATACAAATGAATAAACAACTGACATGCCAGTCAAGTTGGCTCACAATTTGACAGTTGTCATGCTAGTGTCTCAGTTATTTTCTTACCTGTTCCAGATGTTGAAAGAATCTGAAATGCAGGCTGTCTCCTCAGTCATCCTGTTGCTCGATAAGCTACAGATGCTAGCTCCATAGTAGCTATCACTATGACTGTTTTCAACTCCATGAGTGCATCCGCTCAAGCACCTATGAGGTTGTAAGGCGTGCTGACTGGCAGGTCACCTGTCTAATCATTTAAGGTGGACTGTGACAAACCAACAGCTGAGAGCTAAATTCTCAACATTGTAGACTGCACCTTTAACTGAGTGTTTCTTGCCATAATATGGATTTGAACAGTAGTTGTAGAAGCACTAATCGGGCAACTGACACTGAACCTACCCTTCTTCTGCGGAAGACAATTGATGGTCTAAAGCACATGAAGAAGGCAACTAAAAGCACAAATTAACTCTTGAAAAGGCACACCTGTGATATGAAATTGTTCTAGGTGTCCACCTTGTAGATGAGAAAATGCCCCAAGTGTGCAAAGCCATCATCAAAACTAAATGCAGCTACTGTGGAAAACTGAAATATAAAACAACATGTTCTTGGTTGTTTAGCATTTTTTTTGTTTACTACATAATTTCATACATTTAGATACTTCCAGTATTATTGTACAATGAGCAAAATAAAAAAAATACCACCAAGGGCGTAGTCACACTGTCACTCAGTGCCACGCTTGGGTGATTTTCACACCTAAAGTGTGGACGTTTGAGTAATGTGAGTACAACTGAGCTGCACTCCAGTGCAGAATGCTTCCCAGCGCGGTACACTTCATGCCTCCTGGCCCCAGCGTGGTTGAAGAACTTGGGCCAGGGCCCGGCACGGTTGCTCACACGTGAATACATGTGCGTGCAGCCAACGTACCGGTATTTCAAATATATAAATCTATTTTCCTGCTCCCTCTGCATCTCCGTAACAAGATTAAACAGAAAATCACCACCTCACACAATGCATAATCCAGTAGAAGTCCGTACGTGACCAAAAAAGGACTCATATAAACCACACAGCCAGTAAAGTTGTACAGGTATTGTGATGTGATGTACAGACGTATCTGCACCTCAGCCCATTGCAGAGCTGTCAGTGTGATCGCAGGCCTGCAGGGGAGTGGGAAGGGGGGGCAAACACACCCTGACGTAGCTCGAGCCAAAATGGCCCTAGTGTGAGTACGCCCTAAAAGAGAGGCTGTTTGCAAACGTTTGACTGGGAGTGTATTTTAAAACCACCACTGCCTTCATCATGCACCCATCTGAAAGTGTGTTTATCAAAGCATTATTGTGAATTAAATGGAGATTTTTCACCTAATGAATGTAGCCAATTTTAAAGCCATGACTCATCACAACTCTGGCAGCCAAAAGCTATAGATCCAGTGGGCCCCTCAGAAGCTCTAAACCAGGTCTTTACCTATCCACACAATCCTCCTGTCCTCCATCCCAACACCCTGAGCCTCTGCACCTCCACTCTCCATCACCGCCCCCCCCACATCAAAGGCCATCAATCTCCCACAGTACAGGGGGAAAGGCAAATATTTAGAGAAGGACTGAGCCCCCATAAATCTGTAGTAGGAGAGAGAGCGAGAACATGATACCCACCCTACTCCTCCAGACCTCCACCCCCTCCTCCGCCATCATCCAGGGTCCCTCAGCAGTCCTGCGTCTTGACGGCTAGAGGAAGCCCTGGGAGGCCACAGGAACTGGAGAGGAAGAGAGAAGGAGGTCTGTGGCAACACCGGTGAGGAAGAGGAGGATGGAACGGGGGTAGAGATTAAGAAAAGAAAAAAAAAAAAAACACACCCTCCCACACACTATGACCACACTTAGTAGAGACATACACGCTCTATCAAACAAAAGCACTCCCTGATACACAAAAAATAGAGCTCATACACACACGCACACACACGCAGCATGGACACATGGGCATAGTGGTAAGGCTCCTCTTCTTGGACTCTGATTTACTACAGCTCTCAGTTCCACTCGAGTGAGACTCTAGAATATTAGCGAGTATTTATGTCCCTTTTCATTTGAAAACAATATGGCTTTCAGTAATAAAGAAAGGAACGCTGCACTGACAGGTCAGGGTTGGGAGGTCACTGGGAGAGTAAATTGGGGGCAGATGAGATCCTGAACAAAGCCTGAACGAGCAGCTACAAAACGGCCCGGTAGAGAAAGAAGGCTGCTGCTTCTGGACACCTTGAAGGGAACCTAAGCAGGAAGACAATGCTATTAGCTCTGTTGAAGGGAATAGGTTTTCAAAAGAAATCCAGAACAAAGGTTAATGTTTCTACTAGGGAATTAGATAACAACAAGCAAGGTCAAGCATTTAAAGTGTTTTTCTTAAATGAGTATGTTTTTAAGCATTTCTCTGTAAACCAGTTTATATTGTACAATTGTGAAGAAATGCAATGAGGAATACTATACATTAAGAGGGGCATTAGTTCTGGGTATATATGCCAGATCAAACATGCGAATCATTGGTATTTCGATGTGGCGACCCCTCAGGGGAGCAGCCGAAAGGAGAAGAAGAAGATATAGAGGCACTTTTACCAAATGCACAATACTATACATATCCAGACAAAACCCACATAAAAACGCAAACACACAATCACACACTCCATTATGGAAACACAATCAATTTCAGATTTTTGGGAATGACTGATCTTGATTGTTACATGACACGCTGTGTTTTGGGTTTACCTGTGTGTTTCTTGCTTTAATATGGATTGCACAGTAGTTGCAGTGGCGCTAATATACTAGGTAGGTAAAAAATGGCGCAAATGAACTCTCACCTGTGAACTGAAAATTGTTCTCGGTGACTACCTCGTGTGTCTGATGAGAGAATGCCACGAGTGTGCAAAGCTGTCATCAAAACTACATTGGACAATTAAAAATATAAAACACATTTTTGTTTACAACATACTTTCATGTGTGTTCTTTCAAAGTTTGTACTATTGCATAAAATTGAAAATAATAAAAACTACAAAAAAACAGTGGAGGATATGTGTCCAAACTTTTGACTGCTGATGTACAATTGGCTGTATTGTACAGTCTCACACACACACACACACACACACACACCCACACACACACACACACAATGTTGTGGTCCCTGCTGTCAACTGACAGAGCCATATGAGGGATTTAAGCAGATTTGTGGCCTCTCCTGACTAAGAAAGCGTCCCCGGGGTGAAGGGCATTGATCACCGGGCACAGTCCGTGTCCTGCTCCCCTGACAGACCCTTTGATTGACTGGTCAGGTCCTCTGGGAGCCACAGCATTGGCAGATAGAGACAAATAAATGCCTTAACACAAGCCCACATGTCAGCAGAACAGTTTGGTGAATGCAAGCAGGCAAACATGTATATACTGTATTTGTATCACCCCCACTGCTTACACACACACACACACACCTTCACTCACACACTTTGACCACTCTTAAAGCCACAGTTGCCATATTCATGAGTGTGATCTGTGCTGAGCTGCATTATCATGGCCCAGATCTTGCCTTTGTTCTGGCCTTTGTTGGCTTTTCTGGCTGTCTGTGCCTCTGCCAAATGTCACGTCTCAGCAGACTCTGTATTTAGAGCATCAGTGTCAATAATACATACAGCATTATGGAAGCCTCCAGACCCTTTGCACTAGGTACATTTTGTGTGCAGTTTTGTGCCTTTTCTCAACTCTCTTCTTAGCACATTTCCATATCCTGCTTTTTTCTTTATTTTTGTATTGGCTTATTTATATTTTGGTCTCTCAAGTTTAAAAAGACATTCACACTTTGTCCATATTGTTATTATTGTATCCTTTTTGTCGTTGTGTTTTTGAACAATTCTCTGTTTTCTGCCTCTTACATAATTGTATAAACACATCATCACGAGCCATCACAAGTTACACAATTAGTGCTTTTACTAAAATAGAGTATTATCAAAATTATGCTGTCTGATTATTTTATTATTTGTATCCATACAACCTCATAATATTTGTCACTATGTTTTTCCATTTTGTCAAAACAGTAGAGACAGCACCTTTTAGTTTTACATATCATTTTTTGTGTATTCATTTCATATTTATTTTTTTCTGCAGTATTCGTTCATGTAGATTAATATCTTAATTTTCAATAACAAATTTGAAAAGTTGAAATCAAATATTAGCCACTAAATTCTACAGTTGCTACTTCATATAGTCCTTATGACAAAGTCTGTCACTAGTAGTTTGCTAGTGGAGCAGAGAAATGAAAAATTATTCAAAGTGGCATACAGGCAAGAAAGCTGAAAAAACAAATAATACATAAGGAGGATATCATACATATGTAATGTATTCCAGAGTTTGGATGTTTTTAAGTACATTTTCTTAATTATTTAGGTATTTTTGTACATTTTGTTCATTTCATACATTATTTTGTTGGCTGAAGATTATTTTGTTCACAGTAAAATGTCTCATACATTTTTGGAGAATTTGTGAATCGTAAAGAACGTAAAATGCTATAATAAAAGGTATTCATTTACAGAGATGACATTTATCTTTTGCATCTTGCAGACAAAAGTTGGGAAACAAAACTCCACAACATAATACTATGTGAAAATATATGAGATTGCATGTCTTAAAATGGCAGGCATTTTTTAAAATATGGTTGTGTTGCTAATGTTCGTCAATGAAAAATCATCATTTGGACACAGAGGCCACTTTTGGTGCTTGTATGATCAAATGAACAATCCTGATATTTGCACTCATCTGCCACTATGTGCAGATGCAAGGATAGTAGAGAATAACACAGACACGCATGTGTTTCTGTCTCTTTTTATTTTTGGATGAACTCATGCATATAGTTTACACATTAATTCTTATTTTCTCACTCACTGAAACACTGAACAATCAAATTATCAACTGCTTTCTTTTTATATAGCAAAGGGATGTCACTGGTGTAAATGCCAAACAGTTGTTTGACGTAGACTCATTCCTTTTTAAAGCCATTAAGTATGGTCAAGTCACCTGTCCATTGATATTTTACTACGGCCAACCCTGGCTCACAATTGCACCCTGTCATTGCTTTTCCTTTTATTTTCTTTTGGTCCTTCAAACACACTAGATATGCCTGGGGGTGGATAAAGGTTTGGGATGTGCTAGGAATGGGCACCTAATTGCTTCTTACTGATCCAAATAGCACATCAGAGGCAGCGGCACTTCAGTGGACCTCCGAAGAGATCTGCTAGGTTGGGCCTGTATACCCTGCTGACCTCCCAGCTCGACCCCTCATGCGCACACATATTACACACACACCTCCACCCCTTCACCAACCCCAGTTCATTGTCTCTGGGGTTTAATTGGAGCGATGTTCTCCATTGTGAGCAGACTCAATGGCAGTGGAGGGCTCCATTGTGGGCCTGAATGAGGGCAGGAGTGTTCATTAGGTGAGTCTCTGAATAAGGCCTTCTGGAGGTAGGCTACTGAGAGCCAAGGGCTGCCGGGGACCTCCGGAGTGGGTGAAGCTGCATGCTCTTCTCTCATCTTCTTTCCTCTCCTCTACTGCCCCTGTGCTGTTGTCTCCTTCCCTCAACAGCCTGACGCTTGGCCCTGAAAGGCAGCGGCACTGTTTGTTGGAAAGGCAGGCTTTGTCTGTACCAGGAGGATGAATCGTAGGAAACAAGAGAGAGAGGGGATCAAAGACAGACTACAGAAAAAATTAGGACCACCTCCTCTGATGGGAAGAGAAAGGAAACCAATGAGACTCAGCCTGAGAGAAGTTTTACCATTCCTTAATGTGCCTCTGGACCCTATCCAATACTGGTGGTCTTTACCAAAATACTTGGTAGAACACTACTGTAAAAGCAATACTTTATCAATCGCTGTTGGCAATATTCTTTACACTTGCACTCACCTAAGGAGGTCAAGGTACTGGTTCATTTGCTGAGCAGGACTTTGTGTTCTTATTCTTGGAGATGCTGTCAGGGCCAATACTTACCAGCAAAATGGAGGCTTTGTGAAAATTGTTCAGATTTTATTTGTAGTTAGCCTTTCAGTTTTGGTTGAGTCACTTTTACAAATGCATAAGGTTTTGTATAATTTTCTTTTCACTCTAAAGAATGACTACTTTTAGTAGAAAGCTTTGATTTCTATACACATTTAAAAATGACATGACAGATATGATTTGCAAAGACATTGCTTCTGAAACACCTTTTGCTGTGTATGGTAATCATTTCTACAGCTGCAACTAATGGTTGTTTTAATGATTAATCTGTTGCCCTGTTTGACTTAACCAAGTATCAAAAAAGCAAAGTAAAATTGAGAAAATGATCTCTTAAAGCCCAAGTGGACATTTTCAAATGTCTTTTTTTTTGTCCTTCACCTCAAAGCTGTTCATTTAAGGAGCAAAAAAACCAGAAAATATTCCCATTTTTGTACGTAGCTGAAATCAGAAAATTTTGACTTTTTTTAGACCAAATTGTTGTTTTCAAAATTGTTGCTGCTTAATTCTGTCAGCAATGAACAATGAATCAATTAACTGATACACTGAAACTAGTCTCAATTTATTGTTGCAAATTGATTCTTCACATCATAAAAAATTTACATTGCAGGAGACAGCAGAGTTCAGATGTACATTAAATATGACCATTACAAATTGCTAAAATAGACATTAAACTCACAGTTCTATTCACTTTGGTCCATGCTGAAGGTTATTTCATTTCTGTGTTTTTGAAAATGGTCGATTTGATTGCTATTTCACTTAACAGAGTTTTTTTTCAAAGTCATGTTTTTGTTACATTGTATGCATTTGATCCACATCATGGTCAAGCAGAGGTTTTAATAATACTGGAAAGTCAGGACCAAATGAAGTACAGTAGGTGTTAAAACACTTGTAGTTTTCCTTCCCTATAATAATAACCACAAAAACCACCAGGCCACCCTGTAAATACTCTTTAAATGCAACACTAGAGGGTTTGTGCAGAAGCTGACCTCCAGGAAAAGACCAGCAGCGTTTGTGGCAAAACGAAAAATAACTGTCTAGGGAAATGTATTCAAAAATTTTATTCCACAAAATTTGTATGCATGCAAAATTAGCACTCATCACTGTAGGGTCTGGTTTTATTAAATATGAACAGTGAAGGAAAGGAAACAGGTGGTCATTTCCTCTTGTCTTACTGTTGCAATCAGTAAAATCCACATTCGGCAAACAGCCAAGCAGGCAGCTGATCCAGACATTGTAGTACAGATTACAGAGATTTACCACTTAACTAAGACAAATCATGTTTCTTTTGTCTTTATTTCTTTTGGGAGCAGCACTGTTTGAAATTCAAGTAAACTCACCCCAAATTCTAATCTACTCCATTTTAATTGACCTGAAAATGTTCAATTTGCCGTAGGAAAGTACACACCATTTACTTTCACTTTAGCCATGAAGTTTGGAGGAAAACCTTTTAATGTCGAAATGTAATGCCAACTTTGATGGTGGCTGTTACTTTTCTCATTCCAGACTGCTGCGCTGAAATGTTTAAGCTGCCGCAGAGCTGACAGCTTTTGGCAGACCACCATCAGCCAATCCACAGGCCTTTGCCAGTGGTTTGGGTCTCTGTTGCTTGCGTGGCGTGCAGTCGGACGGCGTCTGTGTGACAGACTCCACTTCACACTGACCAGAGCCCCTTCTCTCGCTCCCTGCCCAGCCGCTGATGTCATCATGTGTCCGCCACACATGCACATACACAAACACATGCGTGGAAGGTCTCTGCTCTTCCACTCTCCCTTAGCCGCTACCTTCCGCTGTTTACATTTCTCTTGCTGCCCAAAAAACAATACCAGACATCTCCCTCACCACATTGAGCATGCACACATTTGTGCATATATAAACACAGGCCAGCCTTATGCTTAATGCTAATCTGACATCATCAGAAAGGTGTGTTGGGTTACACAGACTTATGTGTACACACAGATCCAAGACTTGGAACTGTGTTATTGCTGCCACACACAAACCCATATTACTGCTCTTTAACAAGGGTGCGTTCAGGTTTCTGAAACAGGATGATTCATCTGTCTCTCAGCTCCACTCTGCAGCTCCCTGACTTCAAACAGACGCGCCTTCCTCTCCTCTCCTGCTCTGACACTATTTATTTTTCTGTCTGAACAGCTCACATGAAGTCCTCCATGGACAGTGTAGCGTCTGCCCTAGACTTGGCTTGTCACGCGCAAACCGATGTCCAGACACAAATATGAATTCAAATGGACACACTGCAGTATGTACACAAAAGCCACATGCACAGCTAAGGCCTATATGTGGTCATTTAGGTGCTTGCAAAATTCATTTATACAAGCACTGACAAACTTGATCCACACTAAGAGGGCCTGTGGATGTGGGTCTGCACTCAGAGTCCCTAGTGACGGTCCCTTGTCCCTTCCTGTTTAGCCTGGACGTCTGCCGCACATAAACACTCTGGGGCCTCCTCTGCTTCAGGATATGTGGACATAAGGGGTGGGGGTCAGGAGTCATGGTTTCAATCCCCCTGGAAAGCCACCTCAGGGGATTCAGGTATACAGGCCAACCAAGGGGGACAGGGTAAGTCATTGTGTAGGGATGCTCCTTAAGCTAATCTCACCACAGAAGTAAACCCACATTTCTCCATGACCAAACATGTCTTATGGAACTTTCTTATAAGTAAACACAGTTACAGTATGTTTACATTGAATTATTCTCACCCAAACACATTATGTGTAACCTAAAGACACCACAGATTAGTCTGATGTTGTGTGAAAATGTTAAAACGATTTTGCATGGAAGGTGCCCAAAAAAATGATTTAATCATGAACTCAATGATTTCATTTGCTCAAATCTGATGGCCCAATTCCAGTTGATCACTCGCAGTGAGATTACTCACTGATTGATGGCAGTTAATCATGAGCTGCATGGAGACAGTAGTGTCAGTGTCATAACCAAGTTCTGTTCTGTGGTGACCAGGGAGTGAGCATGTGTTTGTCTATATCAGTCTTCAAAATATTTTAATACATGTCCAAGTGGTGGCTCTACTGATTAACTGTCAGACAGACGGGCTGTGGTTAAGTTATGATGAGTCCACACCACGACTCTCATGACAACTGTAGTGAGGAGCAGTGTCACTAGATAACTTTCAGATCAATCAGATGAATCATAAAAAAACAATAACAACCAATTAAAATACATGCATACATACATACATGTCACATTAGTCCTGCACTGATATACTGAATATTTATCTAATTTATAAAAATATGAAAATAAGAATATAGCCACACTGCTGAGTAGGTGTGTGAGTGTGCTGATAGTTTTGTGTGGATTATTTTGAGGTGAATTTTGTGAAACATGTTATTTTTTATACAAAGTAAGGTTGATTTATTTATATCACGATGGGACACAATGGATATATTGATCAATTTTGTCCTTTTTTCAGTGGGACCCATTGCGATCTTGTAGCTGGCACTCTGCACCTACAACAAGCAATCAATACTGAGCCCTTCATAGAACTGAAACACAGTGTAGTGCAACATTTATAGAACTATAGCAAATATTTTTTTGGCATACAAACTCACAATGCAATTTTATAGTTCCAGTTATGGTTGTTCTTGGTATGGCCAACTCTTGGTGCTTAAACCATGCCAGTATTGCAGGCTAATTAAATAATAGTTACTATGTTTTGCACTGATCCTTGAACAAATGTGTAAAAATGTGCTCACACATTACAACATGCCTTGTTCTCAGTGAGTGGAATGGTGTGAATGGCATTTCATAACTGCTGCATTACCTTCTGATATTCCCAGCAATGCGCCCCACCTGTTTGTCTTCTTCATCTTTATAAATGCCTTGCATGCATACACATCTACTGGTATTTCCCAGAAGATGACACCTGCACGTGCTGGTATCTTGATATTTGCCTCTTACAAAAAGTCCTGATTTGTTCATGACATAACAAACTGATCTCATCAGTGGTTAATGATGTGACAGGATAGTGCTGATTCCTGCCCTGGCAGTTTCTTCCTGCACGCATACAAAAATACTGATCTTATATTTACATGTGCCTTACTATTCTGAATATTGCAATATTTTGAATTTGACAGGAGTCAAGTGAACAGCATATTCCCAGACATGTGCGATATGCTGGTATTAGTCTGGCTGTTTGGACATGTGTACAGCACATTCACAAAAGGTGTACTGTATAATTGATGATAATAATAATTGATTGCATATATACGGTATAGCGCTTTCATGACACCCAAGTCACCCCCAAGCGATTATAGTGAATCCATTATTCATCCACGCCACAGTCACACACTGATGGTGGTAAGTTACATCTGTAGCCACTGCTGCCCTGGGGCCTACTGACGGAAATGTGGCTCTGACCACTGCCAATCATTCATTCACATTCGCACGAGGCAAGGTGGGTGAAGAGTCACAGTGTGTGGGTGAAGAGGACGCAATGACACGTGTTAGAGACAGAGATCCTCTCTGGTACAGATGGACACTCTGAAGTCCACAGCTGTGGTCAGTGGGAAAATGCACCACTTTCAGAATATTAAAAACACTCATAATGAGCAATGAGCATGAACAAATGCCTAAAACCTGACTTTTTCAGACCAAAGTGGAGCATCTGTCACCACCAAAAAACTTTGAAAAATCTTTTTTATAATTGATTTATCAATGGAATATATACAGTATAAACAGCAATATTCTGTTGTCTTTTTCAGAATAAGGGTAAAAAGCAGCACATTGTGCACATGGAAATGTAGTCACTGTGGTATTAGGGAGTAGTATGCAGACAAATAGTACCACGAGTGATCAAAAACAGCATCTTTTTAATTTGATGGTCACTTTAACAAAGCCATGTCATTAGCTCATTAATTTTCAGTTTTGTTCTAACTATGGTACTGTACATTAGCAACATATGCTGGGTGTGAATTATGTTTTATGTAAAATCTTGTACCACATAAAGTTTGAGAATGACAAGTGCTATTTTTTATAACTGGCAAAGCACAAGACCTTACATGTGGCATGTCCTTGCTGGCGTGTGCATGACAGGACCCAAAACAGGAAAAGGAAGAGCGACTTCCCTGTCCTGTTGTGCCACCATCCAACAGTCCTGCTCTGATCACAGGGACGGATTTGGTCAAAGATAATGAATTCAAGATCACAAACCCAGTGTCACCGCGCCCAAATCCCTCTCATCTCAGACATGGAGGGGAACCGCTATGACACCATCTGCAGGGGCCACAGAGGGACCACACAGCAGGAGCTCAACCTGTCATCAGTGTGAACATCTAGTTATGGGCTGAGAATGATAAGATGTGATGGTAAACTCTGCGCTGCGTGTTTTTCCCCAGTGTTATTATGATAAAAGTTCCAGTCTTGCTGCACAGACCACTGAAAAGAGGAAGTGTTTTAAAAATTTATCGCTGCCATTCTGTTAGTATTTAAATTGAGCCACAAAAATGTGACATCATAGTTGTTACCATTCTGCACTCTCATATTCAGTGTCAGAAAGAATTCACAGACCATCAAGGGCTGCCGTGCCACTTCTAGACTATAATACACAGATGATGATAAAAGGCTGGTGGTAATGTTACAGGTGGTATAAGGAACATTAGCTACAGTGTGTGTGTGCATTCATGAACATATGCTTTCATGTCAGCATGTTTGCCTGTGAACACATTTGAATTACAGCTGAGGGAACTTGGCAACACTTGTCCCCTGTGGCACTATGAGAATGTTGCGCAGGCTGTTGCGTAAAATTCTCCAGTTTGTTTGTTTGCTCTGCCTCAGTACCATAAAAACTCAGGGACAGGCAACTGGCACCGCCCTGTTTACATGCCAAAGCTGTGACTCCAGAGAGATGAAGCAGAAGCAGGTCTGGGGAACAAATGTTTCCCCACGCTACCCCACCACAGAGGGGCACTGATTAGAGCAGCAGTGGGGAGTCTGACGTGTGAATGACTGGCTGTGGTGAGACTGCAGCAAGTGGGACACAGTCGCTGGAGGGGGAGGAAGTGGATGCCTGCAGAAAATCCCAGGCATCAGTGGCCCTGTTCAGACTGCAGTAACCATCCTGAAATACCTGAATACAAGTGACTGGTTGTGTGTCTGTTCATTAGATCATACTTTTTCCACTCACAATGCAAACCAAACCATCTCCTCTACAGTGTAAAACAGTGGTTCTCAACTTTTGGGACAGGACTCAAAAGTGGGTCATGGACTCATTCTGAGCAGTAGTATTACATGAATATTACTATTTTCACTGTTTTTGTTTGTGTTTTGTTTTGTTTGTTCAATTTAATTACAGTAGTTCAGTTTTCTCAGTCTCTTGGTTACTCTGCTCATTTTTGATAATTTTTTGGACTCATTTTTTTCTTGAATATTTTGTATAGTTTTTGGTTAATTGTATTTACATTTCTTTTTTATTATTATTATGTTGTGTTTTGAATTTGAAAGCAGTGATGAAATGAAGGCATTGGTTTTGACTGGATTTGTCCAGACAAATGTTAAAACGTCTGAACAGGGCTAGTGCAGGTGCACAGCATAACAACATATGACCCTGTTCCACTCATCGTAACGGCATGGTTTGTCTTCATTTTTTTAATACTGTATGCTACCAAATGCCAAAAGAGACAGTGGGAGACTTTCTTGATGCTTGCTTTGCTTTGGGTCCATTCAAGCCAAACTGAGGGTATAAACATGATATAAAATCTTGCAGCTCATATTGATCCAGAAGCCCCACCTCTATATTATATCAAGAAACACCGGGTAAATTAAAAGATAAAGACAGTCATCATCACTTTAGGAAATGAAGGTCAGTAAATCTGAAAAATCTCAAGAACTTTGAATGTCCCCAAGTGCAATTGGCAAAACCATTAAATGCTATCTGAGGTGCTATAAATTTGTGCTTTTTGAGGCTGGTAATCCTAGTGCTTTTGGCAACTGCATATGGGGACACATTCTAAGTTCTTGAGATTTTTTGGGTTACCTGACCTTTATTTCTTAAAGTAACAATGGACTGTCTGTTACCTTCACTCGTATTTCTTGCCACAATTTAATGTGGATTTAATAATGAATTTGTACAGTAGTTTATTAGCACTAACAGGGCTATTGATCCTTTGCACAAGACAACGGATGCTCTAAAGCTCATCAAAAAGGCCAGGAAGGGTACAAATCAACTCTTGACAAGACACACCTGTGGAATGAAATCGGTTCCACCTTATGAATCTGATGATAGAATTCCAGGAATGTGTGAAGCTGTCATAGTTTGGATGTCTTCAGTATTAATGTACAATGTTGATAATATTAAACATAAAGTTGTGTCCACAATTTTTAGTGTCTTTGCATCACCATATTACATTGTGGGGCATGGAGCCAAGCAAGTGGCAGGAAACTACGTACATTTCATTTTGAAGGCTATAACTTGTACATGTAAGTTTTGTCCACTGCCATTGTTGAGTGTCTTCCACTGTAGCTGTAGTAATGTCACTGTATGTTTACTGTACTTTGCATCGATGTACGTAACAACCAGCCGGCCAGTAACATGCTGGTCCATAAAGCAAGAGAAGCCATGCTAAACCAAGCAGAGCTGAACAGGTACTGTACTTGATGTGGAAAAGGGCCAGTAGATTCACCTTGTGCTTGATGCTGAATCATGATACAAAGGAGGTGAAGTAGAACCAAAATTACTGATCAGAGGAGACAAAACTGAAATGTGGGAAGTGATTTAAAAGAAGGAAAAGAACAAAAAAGAAGGGATACTTAAATCATCACCCAGCAGCGAATATCCTGCCTGAAGGAGAGTCATCTGGGGTTGAAAGGGAGAGTAGAACAGAAAAGGGGAGGCTGGGTTGGGGTCCGAAAGAGAGGGAAGGTGGGAGTCCAGCTGGGTCCCATTTGGGCCGGACCACATGTGCCTGCTGGTGGGGGGGGGCGGGCCGAGGGGGCAGGAGGGACCAAAGAGGGCAGCGGGAAGGAAGTGCTGAGAGCGATGGGCCTAGACCCTGTGAAGCTTTATTAGCCCTGTCGTCTGCTCTTGTCGACGGGGCCGCTCACACCCCCTGCAACACCCTCTGC